>OVBA01000300.1:0-75431 GCA_900406435.1 Lepidium aucheri
ACTTGTAAACATATCGTCCTTAATTCGTTGTAAAAATAATCCTCTCTAATTTGTTTTAAAATAATCCTCTCTAATTCGATGTAAAATAATCCTCTCTAATTCGTTGTAAAATAATCCTCTCTAATTCGTTGTAAAATTGTGGTTGTTAAATCGTTGTAAACGTTACAACNGACTTTACAACGATGCTTGTAAGGTTTACAACGATTTTACAATGGACGTATTACGACGAAAGTACAACGAAAACACGCGCTTGCAAAATTACCATCGCTTTTACAAGGAAAGTCTTATTACGACGATCAGTTTACGAGGAAACACTTGTTTACAACGAATTAGGGACGAAAATTGGTGTTGTAAACTGTATGTCTTCTTATACTGAATTCCCTTGTATCCTCAAGAAGAGCATATATGACAGAAGTCAAGAGGCCTGAGGGCAACGAGATGGGATGTTTGCCCTCAAACTGGGAGACATTCAAGTTAAAAGGAGAAAAATACGAAACCCATTTTCTCTGCCTTGGTTGCAATGGTGAGAACCATATAGAAGATGACATGGCTCTAGTTGTGATCAAACACCCTCTGCATCCAAAACATTTTTTTTCAACTTCTCAAATATTTTCCAATCACCCTTTTTGATGGCGAAAGAAAATGTTATTATTGTGGTGAAAATCTCCAAAGTCTGTTTTATCATTGCACGGTTTGCAGTTTGTCTATTAATTTTTCTTGTTAAGAGAAATTACCAGAAGATAATATAGGCCATCCAAAGAGGCATGAGCATACACTTGTTTTGTTCCCAAGTCAAGAATATGTGACTTGCACCCCATGTGCCTTAAAACATACAGGATGTCCTTTCTATATATGCCATTCTTGTGATGTTGTGGTCCATCAAAGTTGTCTAAGTTTACCATACGTCATTAGAATATGTCGTCATCACCATCATATCTCTTTTACTCCTTCCTTTGGACCAGGAAATTGGGTTTGTAGTGTTTTTCATGAAAAGATAAACAATAATTACTGAGGCTGTTCTTGCATGAAAGACGACTATTCCTATGCTGCTCATTTAAAATGTGCTACGCAGAAGAAGCTGTGGGATGGAAAAGAACTTGAAGGAGTGCCAGACGAAATCAAAGAAGAGGTTGCTCCATTTGTGAAACTATGCAATGAAGATATTCAACATTTCAGTTATCTGGAAGATCATTATTTGAGACTTGATGAGAACGCGAGAAGAGATAACGATGATAATAAGTATTGCCAAAAAAGCATCACGCCACTCTTGTATTCAGTGTGATTTCATTTTTACGAAGCATGTGCGGAATCACCTCGTAAAATATATCACCCCATACATGCACATAAGCTCACTCTAGTTCCAAGATATGACGAGGTTGTTATGGATATTAGAAGGTGGCAATGCTCAGCATGTTCACAATGGATGTGCATAGTTGGTTTATTCTATAACGGTGATGAATGTCATTTTAAAATTCATTTACAGTGTGCCATAATGTCTGAGCTATTAATCCAAGAAATTCACCAGCATCCTTTATTTCTAACATCCAAACTTGGAGAAAGACCATTGTACTGTTTTTTTTGAAAAAAACATTTAACTGCATTGAATGTAACTTTTCTCGGTGTTTCAAATGTGCTACTATACCTCAAAAAGTGAGGTATAAGTATGACAAACATGATCTCATTCTTTCTTATGGGAAGGAGTCAACTACCACGACATATTGATGTGAAATTTGTGAGAATAAGGTAAATCCATCATATGAAATAATTTATAAGTGTGATGAGTATTGTTGTGTTACCGTACATGTTAAGTGTTTGATTGGGATGGACTGATATATGAAGCCCGGTTCATCTTGGTACAAGTATATGAAGCTTGCTAGTGCCTGTTTTGAACAAATGGTAGTAGAAGTTCTGCCCAACAATCAAAATATGACAAGACCTATTTGCTTCTTTTGTAAGAGGCGTCAATACAATGTAGTCCTCCACTGCAATGGGTTAATATCTAGTTCCATGTATTGTTTAAAAAAGTAATTTGTTTAAACGTAAGAAATATTGTTTAATCTTTTTCAATGTTATAAAATTTATTGAAAAGATCAAGTTTTGACTTTGAGCCTCAAATCTATCAACTTAAATCATCATCAATAAGAATCCACAACTTCTTAAATTCAAAGAATTCTCCACCAAACTTTAGATTGCTGAATATACTCTCACTTTTTGGACCCAATAGATATAGAAAATCGATCTTAACCTAAAAATCCAAATAACCGAGTACAAACTAAGTTCCTACAATATAGGAAAGTTAATATACTTTCTTATCTCAATATCCCTTATTGAGTATGTAGCTCTAATACCAAAATTCAATAGTAATCAAAGAACTATATATTGAGAAGATACTTGCGCAAACTTTGTGTTCTTTACATGAGTGTTGTTGCAATAGGTATTCCAAATATAAAAGGAACAATTAATTCTATGATTAGAAAAAAATCAACCAAGAAAGAATAATAAACTCAAGCATCCCTAAATTGTTGGCATTCATTTCAATAGGAATTTAACTAATTATTCCTAACAAGGTCCTGCTTGATTGTAATATTATTCTATATAACTATAACCTTATTCGAATCACTCCGCGAGACAAGAGCCTGGTTCCAAAGGTACAACTCGTCCACCACCAACCAAAGGTGCAGCTGCGACTCCTCTTTGATTCAACAAGCATCTAAAATGAGCCAACCTTGTCTTTACTTTCTCCGGTTTCGTAGCTAACTTTGGGTAAGGTGTCCAAAGCCGCTCTTTAAAACACAAAACATTACTTTAGCAATGATCAAAACACATAATGTGTCATAAAATAATGCATGTTTAAGATTTTTTTTTTTTAATTCAGAAGGATTAGATTGAAGCTCAGTACTAATCCCCAAAGAATCAGCATCGACGACTACCCTGACTCTGGATTTTCTAATCAGGCCTAAGACATATTCTCATCTTTGTTTAGCCAAACAATAACAACTTAGTTCCTGGCAAACATCGAACGCAAACCGATGAGTTTACGCCTTGTCTCAAGTCTATCCCTACTACCATACTACCACTACTTGGTTGCATTTTTAAAATTTATAAGTTTTAAATACCTGCAGCTGCGGCTGCGCGAGGCCAAATAGTTTGCTGAATGTCAGAAGCATCAATACGTTCACCCCACATACAAACTTCACCACCAAGTACAAGACTTTGTTGCTTTTGATCCTTTATGTTTTGAAATGGTTCATTTGAGTAAAATCCTTCCCAAAGTGCGTCTAGGTGGTCCAAATACCATTTCTCTTGGTTACTCACTATACATCTAAATCCAGCTGCAGTCACTTTCTCAACAACTCCTGTCCCAAGCCTGATTCCACCATGTACAAAACATACAAAAAGTTATAAATTCCATTTTCCAAGTCACAATTTGTACTTCTGATATATGCTTGCATCTTACCAGTTGTGGACAATGGTTTTTGGACTTAGTTTGTTTCCAAAATCGTTGAAGGTTTCTTCCCTACATTATTATCATTAGAGCAAAATGTATTAGTTAAGACAAAAGCTTCACTTACATAGAAGCATTGTATGTAATTACCAGTTGATGACTTCATATCCATGAGACACAGCGAGCTTTTGAGCCCGCAACACGAAATATTCATAAGCTTGTGCAACACTCATGTTTTGTTTTTCTAACCTGAAGGTTAAGAAAGTTGAAGAAACATAAGGAAACAATGTTGGCGAGAAACATATGTTAGAATGACATAAATTGATATCCCACTTTGGAAATCAAAATGATTTTGAGTTGTGTAAGTCCATAATTTATCAATATACAAAAGTGAATGTTTTTGTATCAATACCATTGAGCTATTCGCGGTGTTGCAGACCAACAAGCTGCAAGGAAGTACAATGAATCAAAATTTCACTATAAAGTGGAAATAAGATGATTAAACAAAAGAGAGATTGTCATTACTTGTATTTACTTCGTCACCTCCCAAGTGAACAAATTTAAACTTAAAGATCTTGCTAAAATCTGAATAAATTATATATGGATTAGAAATTTTTAAAATGAATATTTTCAAAGCTAAAAAAGAAAGTAGTTTTTAAGGAGATTACCAGAAAGAATGCCATCAATGACTTTGAATGTAAAATCACTGCTAACATCAAGTGGTTCTTGACAATTTTTGGAAGGCCACAATTCTGGATAACCTTTTCCCCTTTGATTTATTTATTTTTAAGAATCAATATTATTGTTGATTCTATAGAAAATGTGAAATTATGAGAATATAAATATTTGATGAAGAAAATTACCATGAGAGAGCATGTCCTGGAACATCTATCTCAGCTAAGACATGGATCCCTCTTCGCCGAGCATAACTATATAAAAGATAAGTAAATAAGAAACAATAGGTCTAGACATATTATCCGGATCAAAAAAACTAAACCCAATTGAATGCTTAAGTTGGTTTCTCATAATCTAAAATATTCGAATGGATCTCATATATATATATATATATATATATCGAGTATCAGTTCTGTTTGGATGTTAGGACAACCGAACAAGTATCTGAAAGTAGCTTACAAGAACTAAACCGATTTTTCTTTTACATATTCGTATAAATCCTACAATCATATATTCAAAATATTTTGAAACTCAAACAATCCGACCCGAATTTAGCCGATTATCCAAATGTTTATACCTAACAAGCAACTATGAAATGATATGGATTTAATTATGTGTTTGCACGAATATTAAGATTTAGATTTTAGCATTAAAATGTTTATAAATCAGTAAGAAACGAAGCATACTTGACAATTTCAGCAGCATCTTCTAAAGTGTATCTTTGAGAAGAAGAGTAAGCACCATTCCATAGCTTTGGATATGAAGGAATCTCTAATGGAAATGATTGTGTATCAACAATGTGCCAATGTAACACATTCTGCACCAAATCATTGTATAATTATTATATATTCAGGAGATTAATTATCATCAACCAAATTATATTACTCATCAAGTAATCTATATAGAGCTTACGAGTTTGGCATATGTCATGGAATCAATCACGTTCTTTATAACCGGAAGTGGCAAATAATGTCGAGATGTATCTGTAATATACAAAACAAATTATCATATAATATAAAATTTTGCATGAAATTTGCTATTAATTAAGTATTAGAGATTAATATTATGTAATTACTAACCAATCAAAAGGCCACGATAAGAGAATCTAGGATGGTCTGTGATATTCCATGGAGTCATTAGAATCTCTATTACCTTTTTCTTCATATTAAAATGGCATAACTGGCTGAATGTCTGCATTTATAGTTTCAATTATCTTTCATATTTCTTTAGCAACTTGACACTTTTTTGTGATTTGATTCAATAATTATAGAAAATTCCAAATTAAGGATATGATAATAATAAATTTTAATTAGAAAAATAACAATACACATTACCAAAAAGCCTTTTAAAAACGTGATAAAAATATATTTAGCAATCTTTTAAGGGCTTTTTGGTAATATTTGTTGTTATTTTCCTAATTAAAATTTATCATTATCATATCCTTGATTTTGAAGTTATTGATTGTCATACAGTGAAATTTCCCTACTTCTTTTTGCTAATATGATAGATAAGCAAATTGGAAAAATCCATTATACAATTATATATATATATATATATATATATATATATATATATATNTATATATATATATATTTATTTAATTAAAAGTATTGAAATCAAGATTCTGATATATTATTAACTTACTATAACATATTAGTTATTAATAAATTAAAAATAAATCTAAAAATTTGCAAAACCAAATTTTTAACTAACCAAAACCTGGAATAGATATCATTTTCATTTTTATACTTTAAATTTATATACTATTTTATAATAATTTCTATCATTCGTATCGATCATCCTCTATTATATTTTAAACACAAACCTCTAGACCATGCAATGCACCGTAAACGTTCTTTGCCTGCATTGAAAAACCAATATCAAAAAAGAGATTAACTATTATTAATTTATACGACTTTGAATGCAAATTTATATAAATCAGCTGCATGGGATATAAAATAGAGTTTCAATAGTGACAAAAATATTAAAATCAGTTACAAAAAAATAATGAGAAAAACATTAATGTAGGTTTAACCAAAGTATTATATATATATATATATATGTAGTTCCAAACAATTTGCATCCGATAGAATTTGATTAAACACATGGGACCGATAACTAGTGAAATATACACTAATAATTTTTCATAATTTTGTACATATTTCTAAATAACTTATCGTTTGATTAGATAAAGAGTTTTGGCCTTTTGGGAAATAATAATTGACATATAAGCAATCATCGATATGTGTCAATGGATTTGTATTCTAAACGAGAAAAACAACAAAAACAGACAAAACAAATCGCATATTAGTTATTGCAGTTCACGTGGATGACACTCTATAAGGTCCCTACATTATGTTACATGGGCCTATAGAGAAAATATATAAATACATATAAGATATAAAAAGAATAAAAACCGTTTTAAAACTAATATTGATCAATGTATTCGAACTGACTTTTTATTATTATAACAATATATTTACTTTAATATTAATATATACTTCATTTCTCTCTATATATATTACATTTTAGTCAAAATTACGCATAGTAATTATTTTTGAATATAATTTGACGAAGGAAATGTAGATGACAAAATAACAAATGTATTTGAATTTTGCATAAAACACCACAAAATATCGTTAACGCTAATAATTTACTTTTTATTTTAAAGTATTACTTTAAATAAAAAATGAGTTAAGTATGAATTCAAAGAAAAACATTAAGGAGAACCAAAACAAATTATTTTTCATATTGAATATGTTTTTCAAAAAAACAACTCGAAATATCGAAAAAAATATATATCAAATAAAAGTGCTTGTATTTTATTACTTTAAAAGTATATTTACGTTGAAATTGGATCAAATAAAATAATGAAAGAAATATAGTTTATAAAGTTAGGTTGTTTTTGGGTTATCAAACATAATAATTAACATTTAAAATAATTATGGAATAAGTGGTTAAATAAAAATGATAAAAGCTAGGTTTAGGTGAAGAGTGGGGGACCAACGAACCTCAAGTAGTGCATAAGATGGATTCTCTTGGGATGCAACCATTAATTTGTATGACTCGTCTCCTCCATATTCCAACTACAAAACAACAACAACAATCACACCATTTTAACCACTTTTCTTGGCTATTAAATACTACTACAAAACTACACAAATTCTTTAATAAATTACTAGTTATTTTTATCACGTGAAATCTTAAAAGTTACTAGTATTTAATTAAAATCTGGATCTAGAAATGTAAGATATACTATTAAATAATTTGATTGAAGATAACGAGGTTGTCCGTGAGTCGGTGGACCACCACAGAACCACATCACTCAAGCAGCAAAGAAAATATAAAAGGAAATAAAATAGACAAAAACTTATACAATCAATTAATACTAAAAATCCTATTTATGGAGTTTCCAATAATTAGGGATCTATTAAATTTGTATTATTATTTTTACATCACATGGAAGAAGTTGTATAAAATTAAATATCAAATTTGTCAAATATATTCTGAAATAACTTAAATTTAAGTAGAAAATTCTTTTATCAAGAGTTGACAAAAGAAAAAAAAAATCAATTATAACCGACGACAAGAAAACAGTTGATAGAAATTTTGTATTCTTTTTCTCTTTTTCTTTTTCAACATGTACCAAAAGAAATAAATTCAGTAAATTATAAATCCAATTCGGATTTTTTCGAACGTTTTTTTGGGATAAACTAACTTTTCTACTTTATGATCTATAAAAATGCACTTTAAAACTGAACGAAACGTAAGTGCATTCATCATTTTATTATCAGAAATTGATATTTTTAATAGAAAATATTTCCTAGCTATTAAAGTATTTATTTAACTAAATTTCCAAGATAGTGTTTCTAAAAAAAAAACTAAATTTCCAAGATAATATAGGATATTCTTTTTCTTTTAATGAAAACGAAAAAAGATATAAGTGGGCTAGTTGATACAACTTTTCAAGAAAAAAAAACCAAAATTAAATTAAAAAAAGAAGATGCTGAAAGATTTGTTAAAATAAGGATTCATTTCAATCTTCCTTAAAGATAATTTAATTTTTAATTAATTATGTAATAATGAGATGATTAGAAATAATAATAACAATAAACATAATCCTTTTTTTTGTACAAATCATTTTGTCTAAATAATAATTTAATCATTTTGTCTAAATCATTTTGCATATGCACCAGTGATTGAGTCACATTATCTACGAAATTTATGTAGGAATTTAGCTATTGGACCGGACTTTATGGTCCATATTCATATTGCTTGACAAAAAAAAAAATGAATGGAAGAAACAAACCTCATCGGTGGAGGAAGAGATGATAACGTGGAGGCCATGAAGCAAAGCAGATCCACCAGAGCTTGAAGAATTCTGATCACCGGAGATGACGTGGCTAAGCCTTACAACATCAAGCATTCTCTCAAATCCTTCTTTCAAAATCCCTGAAGGATCTTTATATTTACTTCCTTCTGTAATTAGCTTAAAATCGCCGTTAAGATACATTATCCGGTCACCGTGATTTACTTCCGCCGGTAACGGCCAAATCATTAACTTTTCGATGTCTTCTGAGGCCGATATTGCTCCGGCCATGATTAGCACTAACACCGGCAAAACTCCGGCGATTTTCGCTCCTCCACCTCTCATTTTTCTTTTAAGTAACATGAAAATAGCAAAAAACGAAAATAGAGAAATGTTTTTATTTTTCTTGACAAAAAGAAAAAAAAAAAAAGAAGAAACGTTTTTAATGAGAGAAAAAATGTAGTAAAAATGGAGAATCTCAGAAGTCTCTCTCTCTTTTAATTCACAATTATATATAACTCATGTTCAGAATTATAGACAAAAGCCTCTGAATTAGCGGATTTGTTTTCACTTTTTTTTAGCAATAAAAATCATATATATATATATATATGTACATATTACCATTTTATAATATATTTTTTAGCTATACAATTAACTGTTTGATTAATCTATCAAGTTGATGATATAATAAATAGGATATTACGGAAAACACTAACTCACAAACAAAAAAAACTTTTTAGAGGAAGTGAATTTGGTAAATGGTTAAATGGATAGCTTTCCATGAGAATTGATTTTTCAGATTATCCTGCATAATATATAGTTTAGAATTTAGTAGACTTATTTTCAATATGGTGGTTTATATAATTTAGTTAATGATTCTGATACCCATAGTTTGATTCTGATACTACAAATGGGAGATTAAGATGATTTTTATAAAATAAAATTTGGGTTGTATTTTGCATCTTATCACTCCAACTGTTAACAAAAAATAATTTTTAAATTATATATCAGATTTTCTCCATTTAATTGTCAACAAACAAAATAGAAGGAAAAAAAGCCAATCGGTATAGTCGTATGTGATATAATACCTATAAAATTACTTTGAAAACCACATTATTTAAACTTAATAGAGCTAATGAAATTGTATTTATTTTAAGATAATAGTTAAATATAGGAAAAAAGTGAAGGATTGAGGCTGTTTTCGATTTTCTTTTTTGTTAGTGATTTTGGTGAGAATTTGGTCAGTTGCAGGTAATATTTATATCATGGATGGGATTTTCATTGGTTAAGTACATTGACAATCTTTTTTTTTTTTCCGTATAAGACTTCTCTTAATGACTTTTAATAAAAATTATGTTCTTTTCATAATTGTTAGCCACTGCAACCAGTGATTGCAACCAACAACTACGATCAGAAATTTAGTTTTTTGTTTGTTAGTCACTCGCTGCGTTCAGTCGCAGCGACTAGTTTTGTTTTGCAGTCGCAGCAACAAACGACTCTTTTTTCTAAAAAATATATTTTTAAATAGGATTTATTTTAAAAAGTTATATATATAAATATATATATATATACTAATTAGCGACCCGCCCTTCGGGCGAGATTTGAATGCAAGAGTGGTAGAAAATATGCAAGAAATTATAATTTAATAGAGTAGTTTACTAAGAATCTCTAACGTTTTACAAATAAATAAAAAAACATTTTTCTGTGACACATTCCCCAAAACTATTTTCCTAAAGTGGTTTGTTACTTATTTTGGCATCCTTTTCAAAAGTCAATAAAACAACCTTATTCACCTACTTGGTTTTGTCCCCTATAAAAAAACATTTACACATCTACTGGTTTCTAGGACGGTTTTGCTCGATTATCCGGCACATACACCATGCCTTGACATCCAGCTCGCCATTATCACTTTAGTGTAACAATCATCTCACGGTATGTGATGCTTTTGAACCCTTGTGCTCAACTTTCTCACCTTATGGTGAAGTTTCTCTTTTTTCTCACCAGTTTGGTGAATCTTTCCCTCTGTTTAGTGTAAACAGTCTGTAACTTAATCGGTGGTTCTGCCAAAACACTTCACGAGCTCCTTGATATGGCTCACCGTTTTTTCGCCTCCAAAAAGGTCAAAGCTGTTGTTCAAAACAAGAAAAAGTTCATGTCTCCCACGTCCACATACCTGCTTTTGATAACTCCAATCTGATTCAGGAACATAAACTTACTTTGGTTGGCAGAGTCACAAACGCACGCCATCAGAGAGTTGATTCACTCCTTCCTTTTCTCAATGAGTACTAGAGAACCAAGGAAAAACCCCTTCGTGCAGATCTGGGTAGGGGGTGGTTCATTCAAGTTCTCCAACAAAGATGACCTCAAACAAGTGCTCGCCAATAGACCCTATCACTTTGCCAAATGGATGATTATCCTTGAAAAAGGAGGGCCCTCATCTGACAGCTCATTTCCATCCTCCATTCCCTTTTGGATCAAGGTCCAAGGAATCCCACTACACCTCTGGTCTGAGGTTGTACTTAAAGGGATAGAAAATGACATGGGCACCTACATATAAGGAGAGTTCACTATGTTTGAAGGCCGTATGCAAGTCCTCATCAACGGTTTAAAACCACTTACTTTATCAGTGTAATTTGCCAATGGAGAAGTTGTTAAAGCTCACTTAGTCTATGAATAACTGGGCAAACACTGTTTCACCTGCTTCAGATTGGATTACGATGAAAAGGAATGCCCTAGGAAGGAAGCTCTTGGGTGCATTACAGCAAACCAATCAATTCCCAGAGGGTCATGCTTAACACTTTGCAGTACTAGTCAACCTCGCTTAGCCCCAGCTATTCCGTTTAACTCGGCTTACAGGTAGGCTTCCCACGAGTATGCCTGTAGAAAGGATGAGCCTAGTAACGTTTCTAGCTCCAACTACCCTCAAAGAAGAGAGGATAAGATCTCAAAATCTCGCAATCGAATAGGCCTCTCCCAATGGCCCAGTGTAGTGCGTCTCATGCACTATTTTCCCAGCATATTGGGACCAAATCCAATTCAAGATGCCCACAGAGCGTATGGAGGAAAGTACAAAGAACTCAGAGTAAACCCAACTCCCGTGTGAACAGCAGAACAAATGTTGGTTCCTCCCATATCAATAAAGGAAGTAATGTCTGCATAAATGACTATATTCCGGATAATGAAGAGGTTCCCAAAGAGGCAGTGGATCAAGCAATGGGAGAAATTCGCAACTCTATGGCTCAATATTGTATGTGCATAGACCCCTGCGAGAGCACTATTAGGAAATAACACCTCAGACAAGCTAAAGCTTCAGGTGCAATAGGACGTAATGCAACACAGATGGCCAGATCTGTAACTCTATGAGCGACAAATACTCTCACCTCTAAAGCTATGTCTCCTATCCATACTCTACATCACCTTTGAAACACCAGAAATTTGTATTGTCACTAATTATTATATGTTTGGTTAAAACATCTGCACAAACATTGGCTTCAGGTGGTGCATAAGTGAATCTGGAAATGAGGTAGCCATTTTTTATCATAAAAAATGAGGTAGCCATTGTTCGACTAATGAAAGTAGATGATGAACTATGTTACTGAAACCAAAATTTTCTCACCATTTCACATTTTATCTTTCAGGTATTTATGAATACTGAAATCAAATTTAATTATGCTGCAAATTATGATATGTTGAGATTATTTTGAAACCACATAAGTTTTTCTTCTGTCTCAAGAAAAAGACAAGGAAACACTTTAAGAGAAATAGAAGATTTCATGATAAAGGAGTCAAGTGAAGACTCAATTACAAACTAAATCTTTCAAGGAGTTGACTTTTGTTTGTTTCTCATCACTCCCAAGACCGACAGCTTTGCAATTCATTTATCTCAAAGTATAATTGTGATCAGAGATGTTTAAGAAGACAAGACTAATCAGGCATGAAGCAATTGTCTCCTTAAAATACAACCAAGATCAAGAAACCATGGTTAAATTCAAGTTAATCAAACCAAGTTAGAGAGTTAGTCATTACTCTCATAAGTCTATAAAAGAAAGACTTGTTTTATGTTTGTTGTAAGGAAGCAAGTGAGAAAAAAAACAGTGTGTAGTGAAAGAGAGGTAGAAGAGAAGTTGTAAAGGATTAAGAGCTTGGTTTTGAGCTAAGTTCTTAGTGGATTTCTTGCGGAGATCTCTCCGGCGAGACATATAATCTCTTCACAAAAGATCTGAACTCGTAAATCACTATGTTTTCATATTTAAATCTCTTACTTCTTTCATTAGAACACAAACATAGTAGTCATTCCCGATGGACTGTGTATACAAGGTAGTCATTCTCGAGGGACTGTGTAGACAAGGTAGTCATTCTCAAGGGACTGTGTATACAAGGTAGTCATTCTCAAAAGACTGTATAGATAAGGTATTCATTCCCGAGGGACTGTGTAGATAAGGTAATCACTCTCGGGGGTCTGTGAAGAGAAGTTTGTTACAAATTTAGCATTTAAGAAGGAGAGTTTAGGACACCAAACTCTACATGATGGTTGGACAATTCTAGCATGCCAAATACGTATACCCAGGTGGAGTGTTTAACAACTTTCTCCTTATCAACACAAGGTTGGGTTCATAATTCTCTCCATGAATGACAAAAAAATGTAACTATAGGAGAATAAGGAAAAGATTATTATGCAATTCTTTGTATATATTGTAGGGTTTTGTGTATCTTTATATCTTGTACAATCACCTAATAATACAATAGCCTTCTTCTAATACATGGTATCAGAGCTTTGATAATCTCTGCATAACTACCCAAACACATCGTTATCCATGGCTGCGAGTTCATCAAACTCACCTCTTGTTATCGATTAGATTGAAGGCCAAGATACTTCTCCAACTCTTACTGAAATACACAAGAAACTCATCAATCATGAGCTGAAACTTCGAGCTCAAATTTCTGCAGCCTCGACAATCCCATTGACTGCAAATGTGGCCTACCATGGATCATCTCAGTCATCTCCTCCAAACCAGTCTTGTCCTCAATACAGAAACTAGTCGCAGCCTCCACAACAGAATATATCTAGTGACAAAATAGAACAACGACAAGGGTGTGGATACAAGGGAATGTGTCAGTTGTGTGGTGTGTTCGGTCATAATGCATGTCGTTTCCCCCAACTCAATCAACAGAAACAAATGTTTGGTCCTCCACAACAATCATATCAGCCCAACACAAGCTGGTAACCTAGAGCACACATGGAATCGATGAATGGATATAATCCCAACAGCTGGGTGGTAGAAAGTGGTGTTATTCACCACCTGACCACATATCTTGCAAACCTATCCCTCCATCAGCCCTATACTGGTGGCGAGGAAGTGACAATCGCAGATGAGTCATCACTACTTGTCTCACATACCGGTTCAGCTCTGCTACCTCCTATATCTCGTGACTTATAGCTATAAGATACTCTTTATATTCCATATCTGCATAAGAATCTTGTTTCTGTTTACCAGTTATGCAATTCTAATGGTGTCTTTATTTCTGTCTCTCAAATTTCCCATTGCAATTCTAATGGTGTCTCTCAAATTTTATCCGTCTTTATTTCAGGTGAGGGATCTTCACACAGGGATCCTATTGTTCCACAGTAGAGCTGAGAATGGGTTGTATGAATGCCAACCAAAACCTTATCGCAGCTATCTTCTTGCCTTACCATCTCCCAAAACCGATCTCCAATCATGGCATTCCAGGCTTGGTCACCCTGTTTTCCTTGTTTTAAAATCTCTTGTTAGTACATTTTCTTTACCATTATCAAACTCTATGCGCTCTACTTTTTCCTGTTCTGATTGTTCAATTAATAAAAGTCATAAACTTCCATTCTCACAAACCACCCTTTCGTCCAATAAGCCACTACAATATATATTCTCTCATGTGTGACATCACCCATTACATCCATAGATAACTATAAATACTATGTTCTATTCATTGACCATTACACAAGCTACACTTGGCTCTACCCTTTTAAAAAAAATCACAAGTCTGGGAAACATTCATTACCTTCAAAGCTTTGGTTGAAAACTATTTTCAGACACAAATTGGTACTCTGTACACTGACAATGGTGGGGAATTCGTGGCGCTACAACCATTCTTAGCAACACACGACATCTCTCATATGACATATCATCTCACATACCTCAATACAATGGTGTCTCAGAATGAAAGCATTGTCACATTGTTGAGACAAGCTTGTCACTTCTCGGTCATGCCTCAGTTCCAATCCAATATTGGCCTTATGCTCTCTCAACGGCAATTTATCTCATCAATTGAATGCCAAGAACAGTTATGGAGAATGAATCACCATATGTTCGTTTGTTCAAGCAAGAGTCTAATTACCACAAGCTCCGAGTTTTTGGTTTTCTCTGCTACCCATGGTTAAAACCATATACATCGCACAAGCTTCAAGCACGCTCTACCCCTTGGGCCTTTGACTGATATTCGCTCACTCAAGGCGCTTATCTCTGCCTCAATATCACCACTGGTTGAGTCTATCGTTCCAGACATGTGCACTTTGTCGAGACTTCATGTCCCTTTGCCTCAACTCCAAACACAGTCACATTAACCTTAAACACCGATCAAATCCCACACATCCAAAACACCAATCCAATACCCGTACCTATTCACCACTTCATGCTACTTCTCTCAACTCCTCCATTTCCAATAGTGTCTTCGTGTCATACTCCTTCATCTATTACGTCATCGATGACAAATATCTCGCCTATGGTATTGTCATTGAATTCTGACTCAGTATCTCAGCCGGACAATAATTCTGGGACACAAGAAATAATAACATGCCCAACAGTGCAAATTCCTTTAGGCCCAAACAGTGCAAATTCCTTTAGGCCCATTAACAAGTCAAAATATTATTGAGTCAGAAATTGGGCCCTTTGTACCAACTCACGATTTGTTACCATCCCACACAAATCAATTACAAACTTTGTCTTCATCCTTGCCATGGCACCATATCCATGTCTCTCGCTCAACTCAGGTACACGTCTTGACACAATAATAGAATATTGTTAAGTCGTTGGGAGTCTTCAGTATTTGTCACTTACACGTCTAGATATATCTTTTGCTGTGAACAAATTGTCGTAGTATATGCACGCTGACTTATTTATATTGGCAGGCGGTGAAAAGAGTTTTGCGGTATCTTGCTGGAAAAGTTACTCATGGGATATTTCTTCATGCTAACTCGCCTTTGACTCTTCATGTCTACTTAGATGCAGACTGGGTAGACGAAACCTTAGACTCTTCATGTACCTTGGCCATACACCTATCTCGTGGTCTTTGAAGAAGGAAAAAAGGGTTGTTAGGTCATCAACTGAGGTTGAGTATCGCTCAGTTGCACACACTAAAGCCGAACTCAATTGAATTGTGTCATTACTCATAGAACTCAAGTTCTCACTGCCCGAGAAACCAATGATTTATTGTGACAATATGGGGGAAACACACTTGTGCGCTAACCCTGTTTTCCTTCCACTCCAAGATGAAGTACATTTCACTTGATTACCATTTTGTGAGAGATAATATACGGTCTGGAGCAATGTAAGTTGCTCATATCTCAACAAAAAATCAACTTGCATGAGGTCTCACTAAGCCTCTCTTGAAGTCTTGTTTTCAAGATATTATATCCAAGATTGGAGGTAGACACCTACCTCCATCTTGACGGATGTATAGGAGAATAAAGAAAAGATTATTATGTAATTCTTTATATATACTGTAAAGTTTTGTTTATCCTTATATATATTGTACATTCACCTAATAATATAAAAGCTTTCTTCTCATATATAAACATCCTCTCCCAAAATAGAGAGAATGATGAATGATTTATTTGTACCAGAGGACTTTCCAATGACAACAGTCCAAGGAATAAAGAAGATCTTTTGCACACACATTCAATCTTTCTTAAATATGTTGATCAATTCGAATTGGAGATGTTGTTACTATGGACCTTAAAGGTCCCAAGAGAAAGCCCGATTGTTTTATTTCTTCAAGCATCACTCTGATGAGGTGGCATTTGTAAGTGAACTGAACCGGTGAACATCGAACCAAAAAAGCATTACAAATCGAAGATACTTGTGACTGGTTTGATTGTGATTCATTATTAATTAAAGTTATATTTGTTTCAGTATTTAATTTAATTATAATAACAGAGACTCGGTCCTATTGTTATGGAACTAACTCTGCACTTTGTCTGTTTTCATGTTGTAGGAGTTATGCTCCAGTTTGCTTCTGTACTTTTCATTTAACTGTCCTACTTGATCATGCGTTCTTGTTACTGATTCTGGTTACATTTGATCCTTGTTCTCAAGCTTTGGCTAAAAACCAAATCTATTTGTATTAGAGCACTCACGTGTGTTTGGGAGTTACGAGCAACAATGGGGACAGCCAAGGAGAGGCTGGACGAGTTGGAGAAAGTAGAGGGTTTGCTCAAGCATGGGCATTTCAGGTTTTGGTTAGCATTCGCCTCGAGTTTTTTTGGGTTTAGGTTTTCGAGTCTAGTAATTTAGGATCCATTCGGGTATTTCTACTTTTTAGATTTGGTTTGGTTTGGGTATAGATCGTAGGCCTACGAATTCAGGTATTATGGCTCGGGTCTGGTGTTTTGAAATTCGGGTATTTACAAGTTTTTTAAATTCGACCATATATAACCGAATTGCAAATCGGATTAAGTCGGGTCAGGTCATAGGTATTTAGGATCTAAAAAAGTTGTTCAAACCGACCCATTTTTGTTTTTGTTTTTTTTTCTTCGAAAATTATATATATTGATATGGGCTAAGTCAAAATAAACCCAAAAAATAAGATCCATTAACGAATCCAACTAATCAGCACCTTTTGCCTTAGTTTGTAAGACGTCGCACATCAAAATAGAAGAAGATCGAAATAGAAGAAGAAGAAAGAAGAAAGAGATAGGAGAAGAAGAAAGAAAGAAGAAAGAAGGAAGAATGAAGAAGGATGAAGGATGAAGGAAGAAGAAGAAAAATTAGGAAGATGATGAATTTGAAGATTGACGAAGATGAAGATCGATGAAGATTGATGAAGATGAAGGTCATCATCGACAAAGATAAAAATTCATGAAGACAAATCGGTTAACCGTTTGGTTATGTTAACCAAACCAACCCGAACCACTAACCGAATTCCAATTTAATCATCTTCCGAATTATCTGATTAATTTATCAAAACCCGACCCGATTTGTCAAATTTTTGGTTCGGGTTGGATCGAATATTTTGGGTCGGATCAAATTCTCAGGACTAATAGATCGGGTTCGATATTTATATAAAAATTCAAAAATAGTAAAAAATAATATAAATAAGTCTAAAAATGCCTAAATTCAACAATAGAATATTGGATACCCATTCGGTTCTTGATTCTATTCTAGTTCTGGTTTTGGGCTCGGTTTTTCGGATACATAAATTTGGAACCATTCGAGTATTTCGTCGAGTTCAGTTCCTCTTTCTTGGGAACCGATTTGATGCCCAGGGCTAGGTTTGCTTACCGATGATCTTCACATATTCAAATCAAGCATCGAAGATAAGCTATAGAGTATGGACGATACCACAACTGAAAAGTTCAATAAATTGATGGACATGATGACGGCAGACAAAGCTAGTAGTGCATGCATCTTACAGTCACCACAGTAGCAAGCAATGAGTCCAGTTGCGGGAAGAGGGTAAGAGGTTAATCGGAGAGAAGAGTTGCCAAACGTGTTCCTTGCTCCCGCTAATCCACATCGTCAGATTAAGCTCAAGTGCTCTAAGTTTTATGGAGGTGATTTGGGAGAATGGTTGAGAAAAATCAAGCAATACTTCACCTTCCACACCATATCGATGGAACAACATGTAGGTTTTACTTCTTATCATTTAACGGTGAAAGTGAATGAATGGTGGCAAGCAATGACTCAAGCACTGAGACTAGATTCGAAAGCTATGATGTGGGAGACGTTTGAACATGATGTATGGGTCTGATTTGGTCCATCTGAAGGAGAAAACTTCCATGAAGCGTTATCAAAAATCAGGTAGACGGGGACCCCTAGAGAGTATCACCGAGACTTTGAGAGATTAATGAACAAGGTGGATAACTAGTTTGAGGAAACTCTAATTGGTTCATATCTAAGTAGGCTTAAGAAAAACATAACTGATACTCACCAACGACACTGAAGTCCGTGATAAATTTAACACGTTTACGAGATGATCAATTACAGAGATAAAGAAACACATTCACACCACAGTCGTCAAGCTACTCCACTCCATCATCTAGGACTATCGCCACTCCAAACACCACTACACGTGAGTCACAAGCGCCCAAGAAGTTGAATTGGGACAAGATGAAGAGAAAGAGGAGTCTTGGATTATGCTTTAGCTGTGACGAGCACTACACACCAGGTCATAAGTACCATAAATCACAACTGCTTTTAATGGAAGAATGGAACGAGGAAGATGAAGAGGAAAAGATCTTTCACAAAGATAATGGTTTGGAGATCTCGGTCCACACATTGACTGGTTGGGGTGCCCCATTCACTTTATAGGTGATAATTTTAGTCTAGAACAAGCAAATGGTTGCTATGGTTAATAATGGATCGACACATAATTTCATTAGTGAAAAGGCAACTAATCGACTAAATTTGAAACCAACCATCATCCCTTCGTAAAGGTCGCCGACGGGCACCCACTGATTTACAAAGGGATATTTAAACAAGTTCTAGTGGAAGTGGGAGGCACCACGTTCACTATCGATCTATTTGTTTTTCCCTATATAGGTCTCGATGTGGTCTTGGGGATTCAATGGCTAGAAACACTTGGGCTAACCGTGTGTGAAGGGAAAGCTCAGTACATGAAGTTTCAGTGGGCTGGTAAAGAAAGGACAATCCATGGGCTGCGATCAAAAGCCATTACTAAAGCCTAACCAAAGGAGATAAGAAGAGAGGCCAAGTTGGGCAATGTGTGTTTTGCTATCACCATTGCAAAACAGAAAAACGACACTGTGGATAAGCCATCGCCAGTCGAGATGATGCATCTCCTCCAGAATTTTGATTCCATTTTTATGACACCGTCAGAATTACCACCACATCAAGAAATTGAGCATCAAATCATCCTCAAATAAGGATCTCATCTAGTGAATATAAGACCCTACCGTTATGCACACTTCCAGAAAGAGAAAATTGAAAAAAAGTCTGTGAGATGCTCGATTCAGGTTTAATTCGGCCAAGATCTAGCCCATTCTCATCACTGTTACTGCTAGTTAAGAATAAAGATGGGTCTTGGAGGTTCTGTATTAATTATCAAGCTCTCAACATTGCCATTGTGAAAGACAAAGTCCCAATCCTAGTAGTGGACGATATGCTTGACAAACTTCACGGTGCCATTGTATTTACCAAGCTCGATCTCACTGCCAAGTATAACCAAGTACAAATTCACAACTTAGATATCCACAAGACGGCATTCCGCACTCATAATGGCCACTACAAGTATTTGGTAATGCCATTTGGTTATACAATGCTCCCTTCACTTTTCAGCCGCTAATGAACTATGTGTTTTGTGAGCATCTATGCAAGTTTGTTTTGGTTTAATTTGACTATATACTGGTGTATAACCGTTCTTGGGAGGACCATTTGGAGCATGTTATGGTGGTGATGCAGCTTTTTAAGGATCACAGTTTGTATGTCAAAAGAAAGAAGTGTGAGTTTAGACAAGGTGAATTGGAGTACTTGGGACATGTAATTTCAGTTGAGGGTATCTGTAACATCCCTGAACAAGCCTTAGTTCAGAAAACATTGCGGAATATCGAGAAAATGGTCAAAAGGACAGAAAATAGCTCAAGTCAGCTCACAACTAGTTGGAAGGAGTAAAAGTTAAGTTGTGCCAGCCGAAACCAGCTGGGTGAACTGATGAGAAGCTGGATCAGCTCAGCCAAGTGATAGTCCAGCTGAGCCAGCTGACTGACTAGTCCACCAGCTAAGCCAGCTGACTGACTTATCCACTAGCTGGACGGTTATGGGCGATGGTCGGGTAGTGGTCCGACCTGCGGACCTGATGGATCGAAGGGGCGGGTGGATGCGGTTGGACCCGCGAACCAACGCACCTATTCGGAAACAAAGGCGAACGTGTGCCTTTATCCAAAAGACGCACGTGTCTGCCAAGAGATGTATCCGATCGTCCAAAAGGCACCTTTCCGCAGATGGATGCGTCCATATATGCTCTATAAAAGTGCGCGCGCGCCTCCCTTCTTCCCCATTCAGTCACAATCACGGAAACTCCATTTAAACATGTAGAAAAACTCAAAAAAATCAGAGAAAGGCGATTAAGTGGGAATCGATTCATAAGTGATCGGAAGATTGGATTGGGAAGCAATAACGGACGGCGAAGACGTCCAAATGAAGGATGCGATGGGGATGAACACGGGCGACAAGGACATGGCCCTAGAGATGAGTGTATGACCATGGCCCACGGCCTAGTCAGGCTTGCTAGATTGATCTTACGATCTTAAGTTCTCTTGTCCCCTTTTTACTTAAACGATATGAACTTAACGGTTGCCTAAGTCATATGTACCGATTTCCGCCTTGCCCCAATGGACCTGACCAGTCCTAAAGGCCATCGGTGGCTTCGTGAACATCTTGGCTGATGAGACCGAGTGAATTCGGCCATCACCGACTTGATTTGCGAATAACCACCAAAAGTGTTGGATGAAGATGGATTCGATGGGTTTAGGGTGCATAGTCCGTATTCACTAAGTATATTGTATATACTTACCCCTCACCCAATTTTCAGGAATTAACGGTACAAATGGGAAGGATGAGGATGAACCACAAGGCTGAAGAACTAAGGATGGATGGATGGTTAGGGATTCGGGTAGATAGGGATCCTAACGATTGTAATAGCCTATTGTGCAAACAAATCATTGTATGGAAACCCGTTTATTGATTCATAAAGATCTGATTTCCTTTATAAAACTCTAAATTCACTCATGACTTAAACTCTGATGAATCACGGAATTAAACAATATACAATGATCAAGTAAAATATAAAACAGGATTGGACTTGATATAAATTGAGTCTGGTCTGGGTGAGGCGAACCTCCCAAACTTAGAAATTTGGGACGGATCGTTTCAAGTTGGTATCAGAGTATGCTTGATCTTGGACATAGTCGCGGGTTGGGTTAGAACGTCTATCCAGTCTAAAGGTCTTGTGTTTGATCATCCAAGTAAGTTCTTAGAACGAACTTTGAACGGTTTTGCAGATAGAAAAGAATAAGAAAGTGCGCAAAAGCACTAAGAACACAAGGAAGGAAAAAGATGTTGGGACAACTCAGAAAGACACGGATGATGTCAACCTTACCGGATCTGGGGTAGGGAATGACGCCGTGATCCAGATAAAACTGACTGCAACTCGGAAAGAAATTCCACCGGTTCTAAACAAGGAGAATCCAGAGGATGTGGCCGAGTCTTTGACTGCGGGTGTACCCTCTGGACTCCGTATGGGCAGTGCGAACAATAACAAGGGGTTGGAACATAATAATGACAGAATGCATACCCCTCATGAGCAGTGGGAAATGATGCACCAAATGATGACTCAAATGGCCGTGTTGACCGGGATCCTTGCACAACCTACAGGTGTGTATGCAACCGGGAACCAGTGTTTGGTACCACCGTCTACTGTGAACCCAACCGGCATCATTGAAAGGAACCAGACTACGATGAATCCGTCTACTGGAAATCCTTCCAATACACGGGAATTAAAATTGGTAATGGAAAACCGTGTTGGTGAGAGCCCGGGTAATGAAACGGGCGGGTCGCTATCAAGGGTCTCAATGGAAAGGGTGAGTTATTTGACTGTGTTTGAGCACATGTCTAGGCTCGAAACAATGCAATTCTTTAGAAGTGCTGACCCCGTTGAGGCAGACGAATGGAGGAGTCATTTGGTGAGGAATTTTAGTGCCACTCGGTGCCCACAAGATTTCCGGAAGGACATAGCGGTTCACTTCTTAAAAGGTGATGCACATAATTGGTGGATCTCTGTTGAGAAACGCAAGGGAGACAACCATGTTTCCTTTGCGGATTTCAAGGGAGAATTCAACAAAAAGTATTTTCCTCTGGAAGCTTGGGACCGCCTTGAGTCAGCCTATTTGAACTTAGTTCAAGGGGAAAAGACTGTGAGGGCTTATGAAGAGGAATTCAACCGTCTTAGACGCTTTGTCGGACGAGAACTCGAGGAAGAGCAGGCCCAAGTTCAAAGGTTTAAGCGCAGGTTGAGAGTGGAGATACGAAAACATTTGCACGTCCGAACTTTCAACTCGGTGTCTGAACTGGTTGAAAATGCTGCTATGGTCGAACTTGGTCTCGTTCTAGAGAGCCAGTTAAAACAACTAAAGAATCTAACCCATCCTCATCCGCAAAAGACGAAAGGGAAAAAGAGGAAATGGGAAGTATGGAAAACCCGATTAAGTTAGAAGAGGCGCGTAAAGAGTGCACGTCCTGTGGTAAAAGGCATGGCGGCCAATGCTGGAAGGCAATAGGCGCATGCGCTCGATGTGGAAGCAAGGAATACGAGACCCAAAACTGCCCAAAGACCAATCGCAGTAACAGGACGGTTGGCAGTGTGGCCCGAACTTGTTATTATTGCAGAATGTCGAGACACTTTAAGAGTGAATACCCTAGACTAACCGTGGAAAACCAGATCGGACAAATGGTGAACCGCGGAGGGAATGAACTGACTCCAGCGGCTAAAAGGCTTGCTGGTGTACCGCGGGTTTACGAATTGTCAAAGGAAACTGGCACGGTTGGTAATACGATCACTGGTACGTTATCTTTCCTTTACTAAGTGTTTTGGAAAAAGCATGACATGCATAAGCATATAGGTATTTAGCATTCTAGAGCGGATGTGTAGGGACCTTAAATGTAGGTGATGTCATGACCCATGTACTCTTTGACTCGGGGTTTCACATAGCTTCATGAGTACAAAGATGATGGGTAAAGGACGGTTCCAGAAGGGACCAGAAAATATATATGGGATAGTAAAGGCAGCGGGCGGTCAAGTAATGCGATCCTATGGGACGTATTTCAACATTCTCGTCTTGATCAAGGACGTGGTAATGGAAGTTGACCTAGTCACAACCGACCTAGAGAATCACAACGTGATCTTGGGTATGGATTGGCTAGGAAAATACAAGGCTAACATTGACTGTCACCGTGGAAGGGTATTGTTTGAAAGAAAGGAGGGAAAGTTAGAATTCCAAGGAATCCGATCAACTCCAGGAAACCTAGTAATCTCAGCTATCCAAGCAGAACGGATGCTAGAGGACAGTTGTGAAGCATACTTAGCCACAATCACATCAACAATAGTTGGGGAAAATACGGAATTGAAAGATATTCTGATTGTAAGGGACTTTCCGGATGTGTTTGAACCTGTGAAGGGTTTACCACCGGACCGGGCTGATCCGTTCACAATATAACTTGAACCCAACACAACTCCAATATCTAAGGCTCCCTATCGAATGGCCCTGGCCGAGATGGCCGAGTTGAAAAAGCAATTGGAGGAGCTGCTGGAAAAAGGGTTCATACGGCCGAGTAGTTCTCCTTGGGGAGCGCCAGTCTTGTTCGTAAAGAAAAAGGATGGAAGCCTAAGACTTTGCATAGACTACCGCGGTCTGAATAAGGTCACAGTGAAAAATAAGTACTCATTGTCGCGGATAGACAAGCTATTGGACCAATTAAGAGGTGCAAAGTTGTTTTCAAAAATCGACTTGGCCTCGGGCTATCACCAAATTCCTATAGAGCCAACGGATGTTCGGAAGACAGCCTTTCAGACTAGGTATGGTCATTATGAATTCGTTGTGATACCTTTTGGTCTAACAAATGCTCTTGCAGCCTTTATAAAAATGATGAACAATGTCTTCCGGGATTGGTTGGACGAGTCGGTTATCGTCTTCATTGATGATATTCTAGTCTATTCCAAGGACCGGGAGACACATGAACATCATCTTAAGGCAGTCTTAGAACAGCTTCGACAACATAAACTCTACGCCAAACTCAGTAAATGTAGTTTTTGGAAAAAGAGTGTTGGCTTCCTAAGGCACATTGTGTCCGAACAAGGAGTGTCCGTAGACCTAGATAAGATAAGAGCAATCAAAGAATGGCCACGGCCAAACAATGCGACCAAGATTCAAAGTTTTTTGGGATTGGTCGGATATTATCGCAAGTTCGTGAAAGGGTTCGCAAGTATGGCTCAACCCATGACACAGCTAACCGGAAAGGATACCAAGTTCGAATGGCCTGATGCTTGCGATAGGTGCTTCCAACGGTTGAAGGTAATGCTAACTAGTGCACCTGTTCTAACTTTGCCTGACACGGATGAACCCTATGTGGTTTATACCGATGCGTCCAAAACAGGATTAGGGTGTGTGTTGATGCAGAAGGGTAAGGTGGTTGCATATGCCTCTAGGCAGTTGCGAAAACATGAAGTGAACTACCCAACGCATGACTTGGAGATGGCTGCGGTGGTGTTCGCCTTAAAAATCTGGCGATCATACATATATGGGGCAAAAGTTCAGATTTTCACCGACCATAAAAGCCTTAAGTATATCTTCACACACCCGACCTGAACCTTAGGCAAATAAGATGGATGGAATTAGTTGCGGACTATGATCTAGACATTACCTATCATCCGAGGAAGGCAAACCAAGTAGCAGACGCTCTTAGTAGGAGGAGATCAGATGTTGCGGCCGAAAGGGAAACCGAAAACATTGTGAACATGCTCAAGGTGTTGCATCTCAATGCAGTGACCGCTGACATGGAACCTTTGGGTTCAAGGGCTGTGGAACAAGCAGACTTACTGACCCGAGTCAAAGCCGCCCAAGAGAAGGATGAGAATCTGAAACAAATGGTGATGAATGATAAGACCGAGTACCAAAAAGCAACCAATGGGACTATCATGGTAAACGGCCGGGTAAGTGTAACAAATGACAAATGATTAAGGGAAGAAATCTTAAGAGAGGCACATCAGTCCAAATTCGCAATCCACCCGAGCATGAACAAAATGTACCGCGACCTAAAACGGTATTACCATTGGATCAGGATGAAGAAGGATGTGGCTGAATGGATAAGTAACTGTTCGACTTCCCATTTGGTAAAGGCGGAACATCAAGTCCCTAGTGGCTTACTGCAAAGTCTTCCTATGCCCGAATGGAAATGGGACCATATTATAATGGACTTTGTGACCGGGTTACCAAGGACCAAGTCCAAACGTAATGCAATATGGGTCATAGTGGATAGACTAACAAAGTCGGCCCACTTCATTGCAATCAAGGACACGGATAGAGCTGAGGCAATTACTGAAAGGTATGTAAACAAAATTGTCCGATTGCATGGAGTCCTGGCTGATATAGTGTCAGATCGTGACTCGCGATTTATATCCCAGTTCTGGAAGGCCTTTTAAGACGCCTTAGGAACTAAGGTAAAAATGAGTACAACTTATCAACCGCAGATAGACGGGCAATCCGAACGAATGATCCAAACCCTGGAAGACATGTTACGGGCATGCATATTAGATTGGGGCGGATCATGGGAGTCTTACTTGCCGTTGGTTGAGTTAGCCTATAATAATAGTTACCAAGCCTCGATCAGAATGTCACCATACGAAGCCCTGTATGGACGACCATGTAGAACGCCATTGTGCTGGACCCAAGTAGGAGAACATAGCATGATGGCCCAAAAATTGTAGACAAGACCACGGAAAAGATCAAGTTCTTACGGGCAAAAATGAAGGAAGCCCAGGATAGGCAAAAGAGTTATGCGGATAAGAGAAGAAAGGATATAACCTATAAAGTGGGTGAACGAGTATACTTGAAGGAAAACGTCTGAGCTATGTTGGACTGGCCAACACTAACCACCTATGCTTGTTATGCCAGACTTTAACACACCATTCGTCATTCAAGCGAACGCTTCTAAGGAAGGCATAAGTGTTGTTCTGACAAAAAAATGGTAAGCCTTTTGCATATATGAGCAGGTCACTAGGAGTTGCTAAAAGCTCTTTCTCTACATACGCTCGAGAGATGGTTTCGATAGTTATTGCGATTCGTACTTGGTGACTGTATCCACTTGGATGCCACTTTACTATTCTGACAGGCCAGTGAAGCTGAAATACCTACTAGAACAGAGAATTCTCACTCTTGAGCAATAAAAGTGGATGCGTAAGCTAGTATGGTACAACTATGAGATCACCTATAAACCAGGTTCAGCAAATGTTGCAGTGGACGCATTTTCAAGATGAATGGAGAGCCCAAGCTTATAATCTATCTCAGTCTAGAAATCTGCAATATAGGATGAGTTAAGACGATTGAACACGACAGACCCCTACCTAATTAAGTTTGTATGCAGTTTTTAATGGTCTGGTTTGCTAAAATAATAGGGTAGTGGTACCAGCGAAATCTTCTCTGATCCAATCACTTCTACATGAGTATCATGCCACATTTCAAAAAGGCCATTCAGGTATTCTTCGAACATTTAAAAGACTTGCACATCTATTTTATTGGCCAGTTATGCATCGATCAGTATGTGAGTATGTAGCTTCCTACGATGCGTATCAACGAGCAAAGTACAAGAGCCTTTCACATGCAGATCTTCTTCAGCCATTACCTGCTCGTGTCTGGGAAGATATTTCAACAGATTTTGTCGATGGACTTCCTTCCCCAAACCATTACACCACAATCATGCTCGTGGTTGATAGGCTAACAAAGGAAGAACACTATTTCCCTCTCAGTCATCCCTATAGGACTTGTTCAGTTGCTGCCAAGTTTATTGAGTTCATTATTAAGATTCATGTCATTCCACGCCTAATTTTAAGTGATCGTGACCCCATCTTCATCGGTGATTTTTGAAGAGAATTGTGGCGCTTATCAAGTACCAAGATAAACATGTCATAAGCATATCACCGACAATCCGAAGACCAAACAGAGGTGGTGAATCGAATATGGAGCAGTTTTTGTGTTGTTTTAGTGTTGATCGACCAAGAAAGTGAAGTTATTTCTTCTGTAGGCTGAATATTGGTATAACATCACCTTTCACTCATCAACCATTACGTCTCCATTCAAAGGCATTTTAGTTGTAAGCCACCTACTCTACCCAATTATGTAGTTGGTACAACCCCAATAAAGGAATTAGATGAGCAGTTGATTGAAAGATATGAGGTACTAAGTCAGCTTCGTGCGCATCTTCAGTACGCCAATAATCAAATGAAATAGACCGCGTACACAAAGAGGAGAGATATTTCCTTTGCTATTGGTGACAGGGTCTTCTTATGGTTGCAACTACACAGACAACATACGATCTTATGTCCCATAAACTTTCAACAAAATACTTTGGACCTTTCCAAGTTGAAGCTCGATTGGACCCTTTCGCTTATCGCCTCTAACTTCCCAAAGGTACAAAAGTACACTCTATTGTGTCTTTGCTGATGAAGTGTGTTGGTGATGATACACCAACAACAGGGACATTACCACCTCTCCGTTTTTAGGTCACTATATCTTCGTCCAAAATATGTTCTTAAACATTGTTTGGGCTTGGAGAATGGTAACTCTATGAGTGAGGTAGTGGTCAAGTGACATGATCTCCCAGTTACAGAAGCGACTTGGGAACCACTACAACAAATTAAGGAGAGCTTTCTAACCTTCAACCTTGAACCTTGAACCTTGAACCTTGAAGGACAAGGTTCTTTCTGATGGTGAAAGTACTAATAAGGTGGCATTGGTAAGTGAACCAAACCGAGAATGCATTCCAAATCAAAGATACTTGTGACTGGTTTGATTGTGATTCATTAATAATTAGAGTTGTGTTGTTTTAATATTTGCTTTAGTTATAATAACAGAGACTCGATCCTATTGTTATGGAACCACCTCTGCACTTTCCCTATTTTCATGTTGTAGGAGTTATGCTCCTGTTTGCTTATGTGCTTTCTATTTAACTAAATGAGAAAATAAAAAATAGGAAATCTTAATTGGCAAAATCCATCATGAGTTCTTGTTACTAGTTCTGGTTACATTTGATATTTGTTCTCAACCTCTGGCCAAAAACCAAAGCTATTACATTGTTTCATGTGCTATGTCATTGAAGCATTGTATCCTTGTGAGGTTTACCTTTTTCCGATTCGAGAAACTGCCATCCGATATGCATAAGTGATTTTTTTAGTTTCGGCAAGGCTCATTGGAAAAGTGTCAAATTTCTAAAATTTGCTATCTTAAATAGTTGAGCATGTTGGATGAGTCATAGCTTATCAACCAGTGAATCTTTTAAGTCTAATATCCTATCATATTCCTTTGTGATTTTGTCAGCAATTAATAATTAACCAATAAAATTTAAACTATAAGTCAAAAGTAATCTATAAACTTTTACTAAATATGAACCTTCACATGCAGTATGGTAGAGTTGACGTGCTTGAATTATTGGTATGCAGTATGGTAGAGTTGACATGCAGTATGGTAGAGTTGAGACATATAAACCACAAGATTGAGAAGAGTTCAACCACCTTTCTCTATGGATGTAGTAGTAAGCTTTGATCATTTGGTGTAAGCACATATGTTCTTGTATTATTGTGTTATGAACCTTTGTAAGTGCTGATGCAATGCACTTCAAAAACCTTTTAACAGAAAAAAGATAAAGAAATTTCTTTTAGGACTAATAATTTCATGTTATCCATTTGCCAATCCACACTATAACTATTGTTAAATTACTATATTTTAGGGAAGTTGCATCACATGACAAAACATAATTTTAAAATTAGCAAAGTAACTAAGAGAAAGAAAGTAGGTTACAACTATTTATTGACAATTGTTATTTTACCCTTATATGATAGTGCTAACAATATTATTTTCATGTTATTATTTTTGTTGTACGTTTATCTTAAAATGTGTGGGGTTATATTAACGGTTATCGTTGTAAATTATGAAAACTCCCTCTTATTCATCCTAATTTTCTCCATTTTTAATATATTTTGAATTTGTTAAACGAACAAACAAAACATTATACTGCTAAATATAATATTATACGTGCAAATAAAATATTATATTACTAATTGAGTAGGGGTAAATGAGTAAACAAAATCAGATTGCTAAGTTTGATTCTCCAATTGTTATTTGGCCAATTTCAAACTTGTCTTTTGTCATTTGGCAAATTCACCCTATATCTTAACCAAAACTATTTTTTTTACAATTTTTTTTATTTATATTAGAAAATCGATCAAGTTCCGAAGAATGAAGTTTATAAGAGATATAATTTAGATAATTATTTATTTTTATTGTTAGACAATTATTTCTTGTAAGGACATGATTGATAAAACATAGACATTGAGCATTAGGTAACATACAACTTATGCTATGGAGCATAAGAATGAAAGAGGCTATAAGCTAGTTTATAACATGTGATTGAAATAGTAATGAGCATTTAGTATTAACATTACAAAATTAGTCATCATACAAAATTTTGATATTTTTTTACAAAATATTAATTATATTTATAATAAGGGTAAATAGTATTTTAATGATATTTAATGTTCTATGCTGTAGGAAAAACTCTATTTAGTAGCATTGAGTTGTGGAGCATTCAGAGAGCATTATACTCTCTTTAATGCTCGTTTAATAAAATATAATTGACTTTTAGAAGAACATTAGGCTCATCAAAAAGCCCTGATAATCGAGCCATAAGTCGTATAATTTGCTTTACTAATTCTTTACAATTTAGTACTAGTGATCTACTCATTTTTTCAAAAAAGTTAAAAGTATTGGTTAGTAATTTATAACACATGTAAGTACCAGAATGAAGACACACAATGGACTAAAGAGGCTAACACAACAGAGGGATTGGTGTAGAGCAAGACAGACACAGATGAGGACGCATGTACACCAAATACTAACACAAGAAAGAAACACACAAAGATTTCTTAAGCTTTTGTATTAAGAATAATATAAACAAAGTACAGTCTTGTTTCTTCAGATTTACACACAACCACGACTTGGTTTGCCACTGACCTATTTCTAACTACCCAAAGCTCACACAACACTACAGACTTGCAGCTATTACAACTCTCTATGAACTCCCTAGTTCACACAACACTGCAGACTTGCCGTTGTTGCAGTTCTCTCTAAACTCCCTAGTTCACACAACGTTGTAGACCTACAACTGTTGCAGCTTTCTTGATTTCACTCACCAAGAACACCTCTATCGAGCTCAGTACCTCACACAACACTACAGACTTGTAGCTGTTGTAACTCTCTGAGCTCCCTAGCTCACACAACACTATATACTTGTAGCTGTTGTAACCCACTTGGTTTCACTCACCAAACAGACACTCAAACCTTTGAACTTCTAATTTTCTCTTTTTAGGAGTCCAACCTCTCCCAAACGGCTCAACACTCCTTATATAGCCTCAGCACTTCTAGGGCTTCCATTTGGTCTTTGGAAAACTTCCAAAACACTCTTCTCCACCACACTATGGCAAAGCCTTGACTTTCTGCATCCTGCAGAACCTTCACTTTCTGCGTCTTGCAGAACCTTCAGAGTTGACCCTTCTGCTTTCCTCCTGTTCAGTTGTCGTAGAACAGATAAGGGCTGAGTCAGCCTTTACTATCCTTTTGCAATCTTTCCTTGTTTTCCCATTTTAGTGTCATGTCCTTGTTGCACACAAGGCTGTTTCACTAAAGAATAGGATGTCGCAACATCAGCTTCATTTGAACCAAAGATAGGGCCCATATTTCTCCTCATTGCCACTTTATCTTCATTTCCAGGTCCTATTTTCTTTCATTCTTCCCTTTTTTATCTGAGTGTGATAACTCAAACTTCTTGTCTGTGTTACACACACCTGAACCTTTTGAGGATTACATTACTCTGTTACACAGCCATACTGCACAGATGAACTCATTCTTCCCCTGCTTGAGTGCATACTTAGATAAAAACCAGAACAGATTTTGTTGCACAGCTCTGTATAATGTTGCTTCCACTTCTTTATTGGAGCATTTGTCAAAAGTTTATTTGCTTGCCTCGTGTAACCCTTTCATCTAAAGGACCAATTATGTCTGGTTCCAAATGATTCCTTGGAACTTGAGCCCCCTTTGATTTTGGAAACTCTAAAGCTAGTTGTTCTTCTATATGAACGTCTGGGTGTTCTTCATCTGTGTCATACAAAATTGGTACAACAACCAACCTCTTTATTTCATCAAAGACGATATTGATTGATTCCACAACCATCTTAGTTCTCTTGTTGTACATTCGAAACATTGTTATACCCATATCCTAAAAAGATTCCTTCATCATTTCGTGCATCAAACTCACCCAAGTGGTCCTTGTCATTCAAGATGTAACACACACATCCAAACACATGGAAATAACTCAAGTTGGGTGTTTTCTCTTTCCACATCTCGTATGGAGTCATCTGAGTACCTGGTGTCATATACACTTTGTTTATGACATAGCATGCTGTGTTGAATACTTCTATCCATAACCGAGTTGAGATGTTGTTTCCATGCAACATTGCCCAAGTTATCTCTTGTACTGTTTTTATCTTTTGTTCAACAACTCTGTTCTGTTGTGGTGTCCTTGGAGTTGAGTACTGATGTCGGATTCCCTGAGATTGACAAACCTTTTCAAACACCTTATTTTGAAATTCTCCTCCATGGCCAGTCCTGATTTGCATAATCATCCCTTTCTTAGATCGCATGTGTAAAAAAAATATCTTGAAGCTTTCCGCTGCTTTAGACTTGTCCCTCAGAAACCTAACCCATGTAAACCTAGAGAAATCATCAATCAACACAAGGATGTACGTTTTTCCATTGATACTTTCTTCTTGTACAGGACCAATGACATCCATGTGTACTAACTCAAGGAATTTTGTGGAGGATACTTGAAACACCTTTTTGTGTTGAACTCTTGTTTGTTTCCCTTTGTTGCACTCTTCACAAAGAAGTATTTCTTTATCCTTCAACTTTGGAATTCCTCTCACAACCTTTGTGCCAACTAGCTTCTTCAAATGCTACATATCCATGTGTCCCATCCGCCTATGCCACAATTCTAGCTCTGACTTAACAGTAACATAACACATTTCAAATCTACTGCTTGACAGTGTGATTTGGTAAAGGTCACCTTCAGTTGTCTATCATGTTGCCAGTCATAACTATGTTCCCCTTTAAATCTAATGCTTGATAGTCTGATTCAGTAAAGGTCACCTTCAGTCCACTGTCAGAGAGTTGGCCTATACTAATTAAGTTTGTTATCAAACTATCAATGCAGTACACATCAGTGAGAACTAGAAGATCTGGACTGTCTGTTTCACCTTTGGCCTTTAATTGTCTTTTGCTTTTATCTCCAAATGTTACCTTAGCTTCTCCTGTCTTTTTGAAGTTAGTCAGAGCTGATTTACATCCTGTCAAGTGCTTAGAGCAACCACTGTGAAAGTACCATGCGTCATCCTCAACTGTTGTAGTTGAAATATGTGCTACATTCGCCTTAAGCACACCAGTTTGACTTGCTGATGAATAGTTTGTACTTCTAACCACTGTGCAACTTGATTCTTCCAAAAACTTACCATATCTTAGACTCCTTATTTTCTCTGTGAGATCTCCATACAGATCAGCCTTGGAAACTCAAACATGTGAGAACTTTGTTGGTTCAGGATAACATTTGTTGAACTGCCAGAGTACACGAAGTTGTTCCACAAACCTGTAACATGAGATCCTACTGTGACCATGCTTGTTACAGTAACTACATCAACGTGTCCTCCGTTGTGTGTTAACACTAAAAATTTGTCCTAGTGAAGCACCCTTTTTAGACTGTACCAAACTCCCAAATGAACCACCTATTTTAGCCTTGATGATTTCCTATTCTACAGAACCGCTACTTCTAACAAACTTGATGCGTTGTGATATTGAGTTAACTTGAGAGTTTTTACCTTGATATCCTAGTCCATAGTGTTGGATTCCTGACCTTCCCATACCCAAGATTTCATCAAGGCTTTTTGTTCCATTGTTGAGCATCCTGATCTATTTCAGTCTATCACTCAACTGCCTTTCCAAGAGCACTGCCTTATCTCTCTCTTGTTCATACTTGTTTCACCACTGATTTGCAGGATTCTCAACCATGTATTTTACAGTTATAGGTGCTTTCTCCCTCAAATGGTTTTCTTTTAGTGTTGATTCAAGTGTCTTCACTCTAGCTTCTAGACAAAGCTTCTCCTTAGTGAGCTGAAGCTTATCCTCACTGATTTTTACCCAATTTTTGTACAGTCAGCAAAACTCCTCTTTAGAGTAAACTTCATCTTCTTCATTGAGTCTGAGTCACACTCAGTTGAAACCTTCTCTAATTTACCACTAAGATAGACGAAGTCCAACCTCATACTCTTCTTCTGTTTGTGTGTCGTTTTTAGCAGATTTAAGTGTGTTGACATGAGCCTCTAGAGCAAACTTTTCCCTTGTGAGGATCAGCTCTTCTTCACTGATTTTAACCCAGTTCTCATACAGCTTGCAGTAGTGTTCCTTGATGTACATCTCACTGTCTTCATCAGATTCAGTGTCACAATTCTCTCTTACAGCAAAAGCATTATAGTAATGAAAAACTGTGCTGTCATCATCCTCATCTCCAGACTCATTTTCACTTAGGTTACCAACCAACACCTTATTCTTCCGCTTACTGGGAAATTCCATCTTTGTGTGTCCTATCCCCTTACATTCAAAGCCCTTCAGCTCCTTCTATTTTGCCAAGAGACATTCAAACTTGAAATGTCTTGTACCACCACATTCGTTACAGACCAAGTCGTGCTTCCCACCACTCTTTTCTCCTTCTGAATGGTGAAGATCATTCTTGTCTCCATCACTATGATTCTAGAAATCTGTTCCCTTGTACTGGTTACTTTAAACACGCCTCAAGACTTTTCCAAAGTTTTTTACCATTATACTCATTTCTTCCTTCATTTGTGCCAGTCCATTTGGTTTTGACTCAGCAACAAAGGATATTCCTTTCCTTGTCTTCTGCTTGTACTATACAACCTCCATTCCTCTGGTTTCAGCATTCCAACAAGGTCTTGAAACTTCATGATGTCAGAGTTCCCCACAATCCTCATTACTGTTTTGAGAGCTGCGAACTTCTGAGGTAGATACCACAAGAGTTTTTTCACAAGTTTATGTTCCTTGTACGTTTTTCCCAGAACAGCTGCCTCATTTATAGTGGAGCTTATTTTGGAGCTGAATTGAACTATTGTTTCATCTTCACCCATCTTCAGATTCTCAAAAGTTGATGCGAGTTGATTAAGTCTAGTTCATTTAACAGACATATTTCCTTCATGAGATTTTTGTAGTATATCTAAGGCTTCTTTAGTAGATCTACATCCTTGTATGAGCTTGAACTCGTTCTCATTGACACCAGAAAAAACTGCATTCATCGCCTTAGCATTGTACTTTGAGAGAGTCTTGTCAAAAATAATCCACTCATGCTTGGGTTTCAACACCTTTTCACCAGCTTTTGTCATCACAAACGGTGGTTCCCAGCCTTCTTTAACTGCTGTCCAAGCATCCTCTCCTTGACCCTGAATGAGTTGTGCTATTCTGAACTTCCAGTAACTGTAACCTTTTCCGTCTAGAATCAAAGGTTTATGAACAACCATCACATCTGTTGTATTCTCCATTCTTTCCTCAAGATCTGCAACCTATTTCAGATAAGCGACTCTTGTTGGTTGAGTGGCTCTGATACCAATTGTAAGTACCAGAATGGAGACACACAATAGACTATAGAGGCTAACACAACAGAGGGATTTGTGTAGAGCAAGATAGACACAAAATGAGGACGCGTGTACACCAAATGCTAACACAAGAAAGAAACACAGAGATTTCTTAAGCTTTTGTATTAAGAATAATATAAACAAAGTACAGTCTTGTTTCTTCAGATTTACACACAACCACAACTTAGTTTGCCACTGACCTATTCCTAACTATCCAAAGCTCACACAACACTAACTTGCAGCTATTGCAACTATCTCTGAACTCCCTAGTTCACACAACACTGTAGACTTGCAGCTGTTGTAGCTCTATCTGAACTCCCTAGTTCACACAACACTGCAGACTTGCACCTGTTGTAGCTATCTTGATTTCATTCACCAAGAACACCTCTGTCGAGCTCACTAGCTCACATAACACTACGGACTTGTAGCTGTTGTAACCCACTTGGTTTCACTCACTAAACAAACACTCAAACCTTGGAACTTCCAATTTTCTCTCTTTAGAAGTCCAACCTCTCCCAAGCTGCTGAGCACTCCATATATAGCGTCGTCACTTCTAAGGTTTCCATTTGGTCTTTGGAAAACTTCCAAAACACTCTGCTCCACCACAATGTCGCAAAGTCTTCACTTTCTGCATCCTGCAGAACCTTCACTTTCTGCGTCTTGCAGAACCTTCAGAGTTGACCCTTCTGCTTTCCTCATGTTCAGTTGTCGTAGAACGGTTAAGGGCTGAGTCAACCTTTACTATCCTTCTGCAATCTTTCCTTGTTTTTCCATTTTAGTGTTACGTCCTTGTTGCACACAAGGCTGTTTTACCAGCGAATAGGATGTCGCCACATGAGCTTCATTTGAATCAAAAATAGGGCCCACATTTCTCCTCATTGCCACTTCATCTTCATTTCCAAGTCACATGTTCTTTCAACACCACCATAAAAATGATTAACTTTAATAATAATGAAATTATTTTCAATTGGAGGTACTCTATAGGCTAGTAGCAGATGGTAAGTCTCCTAAGGTATGTCCTTGGATTGTTGTTGCATATTCAGCTCCTGTTGCAGCTGCTACTGCTATTTTCTTGACGCACTTGCACATCCAGAGATCGAGTTCTACTACCTACATTATGCAGGAATTAGGCTAATGGGTCATCCATTTTTTGGCCCAATATTGAAGAAAAAAATCAATTGGGAAAATAGTCAAATAAAATACAAACTTTACGCAATTTACCAAACAAAATATGAACTTTCTCATTTGCCAAACTAAATACGAAGTTGTGTTGACCTAACTGATTTCAAGCCAAAATTAGTCAACTTTAACGTTACTTAAACATTTGTTTAACAACAAGAAACTTTGTTTAATGACACTCACCTCCATTTAACACAATTTCCCCAATTTCATCTTGCGAAACCGCTGAAATTTGAAGTTCCATCGAATTTCTCCATTGTAATCTTTTTTTTCTTCTAAATCATAATCATGCTAAGATATATGTGACTTGATAGGGAACTTCATAAGAGTTTCTTCCTTTTTTCGTGAAACTTAAGGCCAGGATATCTATGCGCTAAGTCATATGGAACTTAACAAGACAATTACATAATTATGCACTAACCTCGGTTTAACACTAATTCCTCAATTTCTGGGTTTGTTTTCAAATTTTCCAAGATTTGGTTTGGTTGATATGGGTTTTATGGTCGATTTAGACAATGATCTTCAATCTACTGATGCTCTTTAGATTTTGGCAGTTGCAATGAAAGTTCAATCAAGTTGAAATTGCATTTGCAAGGATTTTCAAATTTATGGTGTGAAGATTGTCCAAGTGGTTTCATATGGAAGCATGACCTTCTGAGAGGTTTCAATACCCATCATGGATTGATTTTATAAAGGTTGAGGGAAAGCTTCATGGTTCATTGCAATATTCTCAACGAGTTGAGGAAGATAAAAGGTTCAAAGGTCTTTTACTGGCTCATCTGCAACCTAAAAGAAGATAAAATCGAAGAAGAGTGGTTTCTTCAGAGATTGCATGTTCTAATAACAATTCTTCAGGTTGTTGTCAAATTCATTTGGATGCTTTAATGTCTATTGATATAACTCAAGTTGAAATTTCATAGCTTTGGTTGTCTCATTTGGTCTTTTTCTTTGTAGTATTGTTGGCTGAAGAAATCAAGTGGATAAGAAATGAGTAGGAGAAATCGATGGAGAAGAAGGAATCAATGGAGAAAAAGAGATTACGATCAAGAAAAAAAATTATGAGGAGAATGAAAGAGGTCTGTGAAAGTCAAATTAATAAAAGAAAAAATTCATGTAAATCAGTATTTTTAGGAACTTAACGTAATGTTTAAAATGATTAATTTCGGTTTAAAATCGGTTAGGTCAACACAACTTCGAGTTTAATTTGGTAAATAAAAAAGTTGCGTATTTTATTTAACAAATTGTGTAAAATTTGTATCTTATATAACCATTTTCCCATTTTCAATTTGATTCGCAAATTTGTTTGGTTGATTTTTAATTTTTGTTACATTTCTCAAAACTATTTTGTACAATGTAATACAGATAATTATAGTTTTGTTGTTATCCCTGAAACCAGAGATCTGGCAACACGTTTCAAGCCTATTTGGTATCGAGAAATATCTGTTAAGGCTTGTACCGAAAAACTCGTCGTCTCTCTCAACTCTCTCTGCTCTAAAGTAAAACTTCAAGTCCATACGCATGGCAGATCGTCATAATAATCAAGACGATGACGATTTCTCCTTCTTCGCTCCTCCTTACGACTCATCCTTCTCCTCTGCGGCGACTCCGTCAACGCTTTTCAATCGTTCTGCTTACTCCTCTTCCTCTTCTTCCGGGGATGAGGACTCTCAACCTTCTGTAGATGACAGCAATAAGCGAATCGATTACATGATCCAATTTCTCGACCGCAGGTTAAGTGAAGATGGTAATTTCGACGGGATCAGACCGGAGAATGGTGATGGAAACGGTTCCGGTTTTTTGCCGGAATTTGTTGGGAAGTGTGGAGGCACCGGGATCTTTAAAGTGCCGATTAGATCAGCAGTTCATCCGAATCGCCCACCCAGCCTTGAGGTTAGACCTCATCCGCTTAGGGAAACTCAAATTGGAAGATTTTTGAGGACGATGACGAGTACTGAGAGACAATTGTGGGCTGGAGGTGAGGACGGTGCGTTGAAGGTTTGGGACTTCTCTGAATTGTACGGAAGCGGGAGGGGTTTAGAGGTAGAGGATACGGCGCCGTATAAGCAGACTCCGGGGAATGAAATTGGGTCTCCAGTGGTTTGTATGATTGGGGATGATGGTAGTAGGGTTGTTTGGAGTGGGCATAGAGATGGGAGGATTAGATGTTGGAGATTGAAGGCTAACCATGGCATTGAAGAAGCCTTGTCGTGGCAAGCTCATCGTGGTCCAGTTCTCTCCATTGCCATCTCGGCTTATGGTGAGTGTTGTTCTATTGTAAGTTTCTTATTTGCTTGATTTACACAGTTTAGGATGAAAGAAGAATAATAGTCACTGTTGACTTCGTGTTTCTTATCGCGGAAATCTTGGGTTTAGGACCAAAATTAGTTATCATTTATATGTTTGGTTGGCCTGATTCGGAATGTTATGCTGATTAACACATACATTGGCTTATCTAATTCCACCTGACAAAGCTTGGTGGAGTGCTGATGTAGTTGCTAGTGCATTATAAACAGAGTGTAGAATCTACAAAACCTGTAACTGTTACTTAAATTTCGGAAGGGGCGACAGGTGGCGTCTAATTTTACTCAGTAACTTACTCTACTGATCTTCCCTGGGTTGATATATATTGGCATCCTCTCGGTTGATATAATTGTGATACATCTTCTCTCTTGACACAAGTTTTGTTATCAATTATCTAGGAGATCTATGGTCAGGGTCTGAGGGAGGCGCTGTGAAAGTTTGGCCCTGGGACGTTCTTGGGAAGTCTCTTTCTTTGAAGATGGAACAAAGGAACATGGCTGCATTATCTGTAGAGAGATCGTATATTGACCCCAGGAACCAGGTTTCAGCCAGTGGATTTGCTAATACATTAACGTCAGATGTTGTGTTCCTTGTTTCTGATCATACAAGGGCAAGAGTATGGAGTGCTAGTCCCCAGACGTTTGCTTTGTGGTAAATTAGATACAATATCTCTTGTCTGTTGGTGGCTTGCTCTGTAGTTTTTCAATAGTTAGCGGGCAAACCCACTAAGTTTTCATGTATAGTTTAGTGCTCTCTTGTTTTGTGTTTGTTATTGCGTGTCAGGGATGCTCGCACAAGGGATTTGATTAAAGTATTCACTATTGATGGTCTGCCCGAAAATCGAACCGACAATTCTATATATCCTGATTTTGGGAGTGAGGACGAAGTGAAGATGAAGATAACTGCCTCAAAGAAAGATAAAGCTCAGTCTTCTCTTGGTTTCTTTCAGCGGTCTCGTAATGCCATTATGGGAGCAGCTGATGCTGTTCGACGTGCTGCAGCTAAAGGGGGATTTTGTGATGATAGTAGGAAAACCGAGGCTGTTGTCATATCAGTTGATGGACTGATTTGGACTGGAAATTCAAATGGCACACTTATGCGATGGGATGGAAATGGTAATTGCTTGCAAGAGTTCTCATACCAGTCCTCTGGTATCCTCTGCATGTTCACTTTTTGTTCTCGCCTGTGGGTTGGTTATTCGAATGGCACTGTTCAGGTATTGGACCTTGAGGGAAAGCTCCTTGGAGGATGGGTAGCTCACAGTGGTCCTGTAATAAAAATGGCTATTGGGGGTGGTTATTTATTTACCCTTGCAAATCATGGAGGTATTTGTGGATGGAATATAACTTCTCCAGGGCCCCTTGACAATGTATTGAGGGACGAGTTGGCTGGTAAAGAATTTTTATATTCAAGGATAGAGAATCTGAAAATACTAGCTGGTACATGGAATGTTGGAGAGGGTAGAACATCAACCGATTCACTTGTATCTTGGCTGGGCTGTGCTGCAACTGGAGTTGAGATTGTAGTAGTTGGACTGCAAGAAGTTGAAATGGGAGCAGGAGTTCTTGCTATGTCTGCAGCGAAAGAAACAGTAAGCTTTCCTTTACCTAATATTGCGCGAGAACCATGTAATTCTTAAGGCATATGCCACTCTCCATGCCACCATCAATTCTATTTAAGTTCTGCAACGACTATCTCTTAGAGAAGGTGTACATCATGAACATAATTGGGTTAAATCCGTGATCGATTGGGCTTCATATTGCATAATTCTCAAGGCTTTCTTGAATAAATAAAATCTTTTGCTCACACAAACATATTGGCGTACACACACAGAAGCACACCCTTTCTGGGTACAAAAGTTTGTATGGGGTTAAATTTTTACAATTTTAAAGCTATCAGCCTATCTGGAATTTGTATGTCTTGTTTACTCCGATTTCCTGAATGCAGGTAGGACTTGAGGGCAGTCCACTTGGTCAGTGGTGGATGGATATGATCGGGAGAACTTTGGATGAGGGATCATTGTTTGTCCGTGTTGGTTCTAGGCAACTGGCAGGGTTGCTCATTTGTGTATGGTTAGTATCTTGTTTTAATGTAGCTTTTTTCTGTTAGTTTATTGCAAGCATCAGTTATCGTATTGTGACAATTCATCTTTATTGTTGAGTATGGTTCCATGTTATTTATGCTCATTTAAATCGCTTAATTTTCTGGTGCAACTATTCTCTTTAAATTCTGGTTTAAATAATCTCTTTAGACCAACTTTTATAAAACAGCTACACAGGAATATCTTGTTAGTATTTAATGTTGTTTTTTTTTTGTTTTTTTTTAATAATAATTATGTGGTACTAAAGCTAAGAAAGTAAAGACCTTGTTGTACTTATCATGCATGTTTTCCCTCCTGGGGGTTTTTATTCCCAATACCTCATGTTAATATCTGAGGAAATTGATAAATTATAGACTTATAGGATAAACAATAATTTCAGGGCTAGAAATGACCTAAAACCTCATGTGGGAGATGTTGACGCTGCTGCAGTTCCCTGTGGTTTTGGACGAGCAATTGGTAATAAGGTATACCAACATATGAGCAAAAGTTGCTTACATATATTATCAACAATAGAAAAAATGGTATAAAAACGAAACAGTGGATTATTTCAAACATTACAATGTTAAAACTTAAAAACGTCTTGTCCTTTTCCTTTTTTTTTTCCATCTTATCTCTATAATGACAGAACAATTTTGTCTTCATTAGGGTGCTGTAGGTGTGCGACTTAGAATATATGATCGAGTACTTTGCTTTGTAAATTGTCATTTTGCTGCCCATCTAGAAGCTGTTAATCGGCGCAATGCTGACTTTGACCATGTTTATCGAACAATGACCTTCGGGCGTCAGTCTAGTTCATCCAATGCGGGAGTTGGTATGCTGCGAAATCTATTACTATCATGCTGTGTTGTGGGCTCAGTTTATCGAATTTTGCGTATTCATTGGTCATTCTTGTTATTGGTCTCCTCCATTGCAGCTGGTGTTTCATTTGTTGTTTCCGCGCCTCGTGGTGGGAATGTAAGTTTTTTCCTGTGATTAGATAATTGGTATCGATTTCTTCAGGGACTAATTTGCATTTTCTTCAAAAAGTCTAAGGCTGTATTTCTACAGGCTGAGGGTATCAACACAGTTGAAGCAAGGCCTGAATTATCCGAGGCAGACATGGTCATATTTCTTGGGGATTTTAATTACCGTTTGGATGATATAACTTATGATGAAACAAGGGATTTTATATCTCAAAGATGCTTTGATTGGCTAAGAGAAAAAGATCAGCTACATGCTGAAATGGAAGCTGGGAATGTTTTCCAAGGGATGCGTGAAGCAATTATCAGATTCCCTCCAACATACAAGTTTGAAAGACACCAAGCTGGTCTAGCAGGTTAGTGAGTTGCTTCCACTTTGTCTTCCGGTAGTTTTTATATTGATACCAGTTCCTGGGAGATCATAATTTAAGTTTGCTCCAATTCTGTCCAAAGAATCAACAGTAGGTAATCGAAAACCCAAAGGTGATATAATTTGAAAATTTAAGAATGTGGATTAATCTAAGAGCATTCCAAAATATGTCGACATTACATCTGATGGGAGCCAAGTTTCTGCTGGCTTCTATGATATGGTCCTGGGGTTCTTGCCAATGAAAAGAGGCTAGATATTTGATAATTTTACTGCATCCAGGGCTTTTGAAGTTCAAGGGTGCAACCATATTTAACGATTGAAGCTGTGTTTTTGCAGGATATGATTCTGGGGAAAAGAAGCGTATCCCTGCCTGGTGTGACAGGATTCTATATCGCGATAGCAAGAAACATTTGGGAGCTGACTGCTGCTTGGATTGTCCAGTGGTGTCTTCTGTATCACAGTAAGCTTCCTGTTTTCCTTGGTGTAATGTAAGTAAGTTTCGTTTTAATAAACTATAGAAAGCACACTGGAGACAGGCTCACCTTAATTTTCCATACGTTTTATGAGATCAGGATCGTAATAGATCATAAGAAGTATGTCAGCTTATTCATGGGTTTTACCCTGTTAAGCTCATTCACTGTAACATATTGTCAGCTTCCTGTTTTTTTTTTCTTTTTTTTTTTAACTCCTACAGTTTTGGTATTTTGATCACCATATTCCATATTCACCAACCATTTACATGTTCAGCGAGCTTAATCTGCTTATGGTGACTCCTAATAGAAACCTTTTCGTGGGTTACACTTTTCTTTGTGGAATTAAGTTGTTTTAGTGTTTTACTGGCTGTATATGACTTTTATCCTAAACATGTTTCTAGAGCCAAGAAACGTGGAAATTTTAAGATCCATTTTAGATTTAATGCTTCTTTCTGGGAAATTGAGGATAGTTTAATATTTCAGAGATGTGGATATAAAATTCGCGAGTTATAAATTGAGTAAATCACGCCTTTCTGTGATCCTTAATAACGTATGCGATCACAATCCTTGAATTTAGACAGGATTTTAAACTTACAATTCTCTTCTTTTTTTTTCTTTTCGAAAGGTATGATGCCTGCATGGATGTGACAGACAGTGACCACAAGCCTGTTCGCTGTATATTTAGTGTCAAGATTGCCCGGGTAGATGATTCAGTTAGGAGACAAGAATTTGGAAACATCGTAAACTCGAATAAGAAAATCAAGGTCATGCTTGGAGAGTTGAGCAAGGTTCCAGAAACAATCGTCAGCACTAATTATATACTTCTCCAAAACGAGGATTCAACTATTCTACGTATTACAAATAAGAGCGAGAAAAACATCGCATTCTTCAAAATAATATGTGAAGGTCAATCTAACATCGAGGAAGATGGTCAGGCCTATGATCACCGAGCACGAGGCTCTTTCGGCTTTCCTCTGTGGCTGCAGGTCAGTTCTTTCATGCTTGATGTTTGGTTTTTTATATTTCTCCAAACTTTCCTGCTCCATAACCAAATAACACACTTAACTAGCATTTCCAAAAGGTATCTAAGCATAAAAATGATCTGCTTCTTCGATTACTTGTAGAGAGCTTAAGAGACTTAAGGTTATGCAACTATTTCACAAACATGATCACTAAAGATTAGGTTAGGCATCACATGTAGCTGCTGTGTGTGTGTGTGTGTGTTTTTTGTCAAACTATTTAGCAGTGTTTATGTGTTTAATTGAATCCGATTTGCGTTATTAGGATCAAAATCTCCAACGTTAGTCCTGATTATCTTAAATATTGCAGACTGCGTTGATTGTGTTGTGGATCTTCAGTATTTCACTAAAATCTCTTTTTCTTTCTTTGAAACAGGTATCTCCAGGAACTGGCACAATCAAACCAAACCAAATCGCCGAGATTTCAATCTATCTCGAGGACTTCCCAACAGTAGAAGAATATGTGGACGGTGTTGCTCAGAACTCTTGGTGTGAAGACATAAGAGACGAGGAAATCATATTGGTCCTCGTTGTGCACGGAAGGTTCTCAACTGAGACAAAAAAGCACAGAATCCGCGTTCGACATAGCCCTCATGGTAGATGTGCAAAACAATACAATAAAGATGATAGACCCAAAACCTCAGGACAAATCAACGCTCTTCATCGATCTGATTACCAACAGCTAAGTAACACTCTTGATGTGGTTGAACAATTAAGGAACTTGCACAGTCCATAGAGCCAAAATTCTTAAACTGTACAGTAAGATGAACAGAAGGACAAAGAAGGACATCTTTAAGTAATTCATAACTCGTTTTTTGTATGCTTTAATGGAAGAAAATTGTGTGAAAAGAGAAAAAGAAAGAAGAAGAAGATTAGCTTCTTACGTTTTTTGTTTAAGAGGCTAATTATGTTGCTAATACAAGAAGATATGTTTCTACCATGTGTATATTTTTAATTCTCTGAGTGAGTAGATGTGCTTGTGATGTACCCGCAATTTGTTTTACTTCACTTTCAATAAATCTTTCTGATTTTGGGACTAATTTGTGATATTTATTCTGTTTTTCTAACTGATTCACAGCTGTGTAGTAAGTATATCATTAACTGATTTTGGGACTAATTTTTGCCAGGTCTTGTGTAGTATATCATTTATCATTAACTGATTTGAAATGCACTCGACATTTCAAATCCCGAATTTAGTACCGCCGAAAAGACCCGAGCAAAAATGGTTGAAGAATCTACTGCTTGAAGAGAGTAAAATGACCCGAAATCTCGGGAGCTAATCCAAATTCACATACTTGTTGGAAATAGATCCGAGATCATACTTCGGTCCACTGAAAATAACGGGTTGAATACAAAAGAACAATCCGGTTGCAAGCAATAAATCTTCAACTTGGATAACATATTCGACGGCAAAAATCTCGTCTCGGAAAGTTCTTCAAACCTGAAGAGAAGTAGGATGACACGTCAGCAAAACAAAGAAATGGAAAATTTCCTGTTCCGGCATGAAATATTTCCATAAATCTAGCACGAATCTTAACAGATTCAACTTTATCTAAACAATTGTAAATCTTCCTTTATTTTCTACACAGGTAACCGCCTCTATAAACTATAAATAGAGGCACAATCCTTTAAAAAAAGATCCGCTTTTTGACCTACTCGAATCTAATAAGAACATCAAGTCGACAATCAACTTTACTTGTTTTAGTTATTTACTCTTCATCCAATCCAACTCACAAGTGTTCTTACCCATTTTCTTCCACTCTTTTGATCGGGAACCTTGATTTTAAGTATTGTCTGTGTTAGAACCGGTTCCAACAATACTCCATTAACAAACATAGCTTTTGTAGCTGTTTTTGGTGAAAGTCAAAATATAGGCTTCGATTGGTAAAATTACATAATCGTCTAATAGTAGAAATAAAATAAAATTGTAGAATAAAAATTTGTAGAATGATATATTGCATAATGAGTTTTGGCAAAATTAGATGGATATTAGATAACTTTTGCTTAATTGCAAAATATAATTTAATATTTTCACCATTATTACATAAATACGATCATATTATTATGCCACTTGAACCATACGTCTACAATCATAATTTTTGAAAGGTAGATGACTGAGTGTTTATTAGGCAGAGACTCATTTATGCATGTAATCGTAGTAAGAAATATAAATAAAAGTTAATATTATTTTATTATTATTATTATTTTGATCATTAGGCAAAAAAGTAATAAAAACTTGTTTATTTGCTTAATAACATTTTCCTTTGTAAATTTTTAGGCAAAGTTATGTTATTATGCACATTATATTAATTGGTAAAATTTTAACAAAATCGTATTACATTACGCCATTAGGCGATTATACGATTACCAATCACAGCCATATCTCTAATATTTTATCTTGCTCAAGGTGTGTAAACCAAAAATGAATTAACAGATATGAAACAAGACCTACTCCCTCCCATCTCAGAAAATATTGAAGAGATCTATAACTACATCAATTCTCTAAAGATATGGTCCCCTAAAAATATTCAAAAGTTACTTCATGTAATTTAAGATCTAATGCTTAAAATTTTTCTATTAAAAATTAGTAAACTAAATTTTAGAAATTTTTTAAAGTTCGATGACTGATTAACAAATTATTTGAGCAAAAAATGATATAATACATTAAATTCTTCTCAGTTTAGTGAATTACATGCTCTATTTAATGGTTTAGACATTTGGATTCTACCCTATTGCAAATGGAGGTTAAAAATATACAGGTTTTAAAGCTAGAGTTAGGTTGTGGATGGTGTCTTTTTGATCCATTTATAGACAAAAAAAGTAACTGATGATTTATCATTTGAACCCTAATAATTCAAAATATTAGTTAAATACACTACACTTTTTTTTTTGTATTTTTAACAGCTTTTTTAAATATCATATAATGTCTGAATTATTTTCAATAATTCAAAAGATATATAAATAAAAGATGATTTATTATTATATTACGGTATAAATCATATAAAATGCTTAATTTAACGATATACAAAGCTCCGAGATTGAAATGCTAATAATGCGATGCTTAATGTTCAACTAATCATGTATGATAGATATCCTAAAGTAAGGCTTTAATAAAAACGAAGAAGAAAAGAGAAAGTAGATTGACCATTCACAATATATCAATCAATTAAGAAACAAAATATGAAGGAGTTTCAACGATCGTTAGATTTCTTAACATTTGCTATTGCTATAAGTTTAACGTCTACAAACTTATTCCATGAATCAGCATGCATATGGATAAGGTTATCATGGTTTCAAACATATTTAGTCGATGCAGCATTTTGTTCTTCACTGAATTATGTTTATGGAATGAAACAGAGATATATGATAAAGATCAAAATAGTCGTAAAAAAACGGAATATCCCGGAAATCTAAGCTGAAAAGAGAAGCAAATGATATTTTGAAAAACAACTTAAAGGACGTGCCCGATTATATACACTACACGATAAATCATCCAAAATCGGACTTATTTAATGATTTTATGCAACTACTCTCTAAGCAATGGTGATTGATTATGACTTCTTAATTACCAAATTCAATGAAAAATATGTGTCTCATCCATTTATGGCCGATCTTCAACAAAAGAGAGTGACTTTTCCAGTTTTATTGTTACTATGAGTCTTTACTAGGGGAAGAAAGGACACAAAATTTTAAAGGAGAATTGAAAAAATATCCCTCAAATGAGGATATTTTTATCACGGTTCTTATTTTCTGGACATTTTCAAAAATGCCTATCATTATGAAAAAATAACCAAAATACCCTTAGATTATTATTATCTTTATATTTTCACAATTTTTTTTTCCGCAAAAAAAAAAGTTTTCCCGCAAAATTATTTTCCGATTAAAGAATAAATTTATAAAGAAGTTTATAATTTTTTTTTATAAAAGAGCTTATAAAATTTATAAGACTTTATAAGAGAGCTTATAAAATTTATAAGACTTTATAAGAGAGCTTATAAAATTTATAAGGTTTTATAAGAGACCTTATAAAATTTATAAGGATTTATGATAGAGCTTATATAATTTATAAGACTTTATACGATAGCTTGTAAAATTTATAAGTTGTTTATAAAAAATTTATAAGGTGCTTAAAAATATTTATAAGGTGTTTGTTAAAATTTATAAGGTGTTTATGAAAATTTATAAAGTGTGTAAAAATTTATAAGCCTTTATAAGAGAGCTTATAAAATTTATAAGGTATTAATAATAAAATTTATAAGGTGTTTATCAAAATTTATAAAGTTTTATAAGAGAGCTTATAAAATTTATAAGGTGCTTAAAAAAGTTTAAAAGGTGTTTATAAAAATTTATAAGATGTTTATTAAAATTTATAAGGTGTTTATAAAAATTTTGCAAAGTTTTATAAGCAAACTTATAAAAATTTTGGCTGTAAATTTTTTTTTTTAAAATTTCATAAATTCTTTTTAGGCGGAAAATATTTTTTCTACGGGAAAATTTTTTTGAGGGTATTGTTGTCATTTTTTTATTAATGAGAGACATTTTTGCAAAAGGGTACACTAAAAAAAGCATTTCTCAAAATTCTTCAAATTTTAAAGGTTTTTTTGTGGTCAGAAAATTTTTAAACTTTTGCAATGTCGCAAATTAATTTTTCAACTTTCATTTCACATATATTGAATTTATTTAATATTTCTGTTTAATTTTTTTTCAAAAGACACTTTACTAATAATTTAAGTTTGGATTATCAATGTCAAATTTTTATTGCAGAAATGTTTTTAGTTAAGTGGTGGAATGTCACATCTTTTTACCCAAATTTGATTTTAGAGAGTTGTAGCTGTCCCATGTGATTTTTTTAAGAGTTTGAAATGAGAAAAAATCTAGGGATTATTACAAAAGTAACCTAAATATTGAATTGAAATACTAAAACTAACATAAAATTCAATCAAATGCAAAAGTAACCTCTAAAAGTAAGAATATTATGATATTGTCCCTCATGACCAAATAAAAAAAGAAAGAATTCAATTACGTTTTTACCTTTATACAGAATTGTATACTGCCAATGAAGTCTGCATTTGAATCATAATTGATTTTTAAAATAAAAAATATAAAAATATATTTTGATTAAAATTTTTGTTACAAAATATATTTATACACTATATTGAAACATGAAAAATAAAATTTCACCAAACATGGTTTTATTAGATCAACAAAGACCAAATAGCTCACAAACCAATATGTTATGGTTTAGTTTAAGGTTTAGGGTTTAGGGTTTAGCAACATATATTGGTAGTTATATAGGAATTGTAATTTTTATATTTGAAATGCATAAATTTATTAAGAATGTATTGTGAAAGTTTAATGTTTTTTGTTATAAGGTTTAATAAGTTATTGAGTATTAAATATTGGATTGTGGTTTAATATTAAGTTTAGGGTTTAGGGTTTAGGGTATATGGTAGACTTCTTATGAAGTCTACTCGATACGTGTAGAGTACCGTGAAGTGTGCATTGTAGACTTCTGGTGAAGTTTATACCTGAATTATTATCAAATATTTATTAATAAATAATAAGAAAAATATTTTTTTTATCACAAAATATAAGTATAAACTATGTTGATACATGAAAAATAAAATCACCAAACATGGTTTTATTAGATCAACAAAGACCAAATAGTTCAGAAACTAATATATTATGGTTTGGTTTAGGGTTTAGCAACATATGTTGATAGTTATATAGGATTTGTAATTTTTATATTTGAAATGCATAAATTTATTAAGAATGTATTATGAAAATTTAATGTTTTTTGTTATAAGGTTTGATAAGTTATTGAGTATTAAAGAGGAAAATATTTGATTTATGGTTTAATATTAAGTTTAGGATTTAGGGTATATTGTAGACTTCTTATGAAGTCTGCTCGAGGCCTGTAAACTACCGTGAAGTCGGCATTGTAGACTTCCGGTGAAGTCTACATCTGAATTATTATCAAATATTTAAAATTTCTTAACATTTGATTAAATTTATAACTAATTATAGTTTCAGCCATATTAATTTTACCAAAACCAAGTTAATTTTACCGAAAACCATATTAATTTCACATAAAATGATCGATTATTATCCTAATCAAATAGTTGAGTAAAATTAACCAACATTAAATCAACATGTACCCAACAATTACCCAATAGCCCAAAAATTACCCAATAGCCAAAAAATTTAACCTAAGTATAAAGTAGACAAGTTTTTACAGTCTCTTCCCCTCCCCTTTTACAAATCTCGCCGTCTCATCTTCAGATCTTATCCTATTTTTATTTTTTCAGATCTCCGCCGGTCTCATCCCCGCCGGTAACTTCTCTCTCTTTCTCTCTCTCTCTCTCTCTCTCTCTCTCTCTCTCTCTCTCTCTCTCTCTCTCTCTCTCTCTCTCTCTCTCTCTCTCTCTCTCTCTCTCTCTCTCTCTCTCTCTCTCTCTCTCTCTCTCTCTCTCTCTCTCTCTCTCTCTCTCTCTCTCTCTCTCTCTCTCTCTCTCTCTCTCTCTCTCTCTCTCTCTCTCTCTCTCTCTCTCTCTCTCTCTCTCTCTCTCTCTCTCTCTCTCTCTCTCTCTCTCTCTCTCTCTCTCTCTCTCTCTCTCTCTCTCTCTCTCTCTCTCTCTCTCTCTCTCTCTCTCTCTCTCTCTCTCTCTCTCTCTCTCTCTCTCTCTCTCTCTCTCTCTCTCTCTCTTTCTCTCTCTCTCTCTTTCTCTTTCTGTGTTACGGTTTTGTTTTTTTCTCAGATCTCTTGCCGGTCTCCTCGCCGGTAACTTCTCTCCGTCGTTCGCTGGTCACCGCCTCCTCATCCTCTCTCGCCGGTAACTTCTTCTCTCTTTTTTTTTTCTCTCTCTCTATCCCCCTCTTTCTCTCTCATGGTTTTGTTTTTTTTCTCAGATCTCCCGCTGGTCACCGCCTCCTCCTCCTCTCCGGCCGGTAACTTCTTCTCTCTCTTTCTCTCGCTCTCTTTCTCTCTCACGGTTTTGTTTTTTTTTTCTCAGATCTCCTGCCGTCGTTTGCCGGCTACTTCTGGTTCGTCGTCTCCTCCTCTATGGGCGGTGGTGACTTCTGGTTTGTCGCCTCCTCCTCCTCTCTCTCTCTTTCTCCCTCTTTCTTTCTCACGCATTTGTTTTTTTTTCAAATCCATCGCCTCTTCCTCCGTCTCCCGACGCCATCTCCTCTTCTTTTGTCGTTAGATGGTCCACCATTTCCTCCTCTTCTTATCTCTTTTGTGTTTGTTGGTTGACTTTGTTTTGTTGTTTATTTGCAGACTTTGTTTTATTGTTGTAGACTTCAGTTTTTTTTGCAGACTTCTGTTTTCATTGTTTGTAGACTTCGCTTTGTCTTTGGAGACATCGGTTTCATTTTTTGTAAACTTCGACTTGTCTTTGGAGACTTCTATTTTATTTTTGCAGAATTTGCTTTTGTCTTTGCAGACTTCTTTCTATTTTTTGCAGACTTTGTTTATTTTTTTTGTAGACTTCTTTCTATTCTTTGTAGACTTTTTTTATAATATCTGTAGACTTTGCTTGTTTTTTTGTAGACTTCTGTTTTTAATTTTGTAGACTTCTTTTTATTCTGCGTAGACTTCTTTATAATATTTGTAGACTTCATTTATCTTTTTTGTAGACTTCCATTTTCTATGTTGTAGACTTCTTTCTATTCTTCATAGACTTCTTTATAATATTTGTAGACTTTGTTTTTTTTTGTAGACTTTCGTTTTTAATTTTGTAGACTTCTTTCTACTTTTTGTAGACTTCTTTATAATATTTGTAGACTTTTGTTTTTTTCTAGGTTTATCTTCACTAATGGAGGAGCCTGCGGTAGTAGATGAGCATGTGCTTGAGTTTCCACGGAGGTTATACACGAAGGATAATGAGCATATGGCAGATAAAGTATAGGCTACTACAGTTCAGATCCGAGCAAGTTGTTGAACTTATTATCCGAAGTCCTGCAGCAAGAAGAATGGGATGTGTGTTCAGTTCCCGTCTTGGTGTATTTTTGAAGTTTCATACAATGGACTTTGGGTGGGCTTCGAGACTGGTGCACTATCTTCTTACATTGCAGCTCCAATGTAAAAAGAAATATGAGATATGGTGTTTGATTGGTGCCCAATCCCATTCGGTTTTCTCTGCATGAGTTTGAGCGTATCACCGAACTCAATTGTGAGTGGGTTGAGCATTTGGATAACCCAGATTGTGCAGAGACAGAGGAGATGACTGCATTTTGGGAGCTTCTTGGAGTGCCTGCAGATATGGGACCAAGTGTGGAGGATCTTCTTGCTGCTTGTGGGGTTTGTCACACATGGACTCGAGAGAATCGGATCAGGTTAGGTTATCTTGCCATATTTTCGATATTTATTGTGGGAAGGAGACCCTCAAAACATACTCTAGTCAATCTCGCTAGACTAGTCATGGACTTGAAGGCTTTTAATGAGTATTTGTGGGGAAGAGTTCCATTCAGGAATTTGATAGAGTCTGTCAAGTCAATCTCACTTGAATCTTTTGCGTATCACATAAAAGGATTTGTCCAAGTTCTTCAATGTTGGGCTTACTTTGCGCTTCCAGACTTTGGGTCTGAGTTTGGAGATCCTATAGTAGGTAAACCAACTCCATTCTTGTTGTCTCATGGAGGATCAAGGTATCGCAAGAATCTTTTAGAAAACTTGAAGAAGCAGGTAATTTGTGGTTGTTTTCTGCGATTTATATATTGTTTTGCTACAGTTTTTTCCATGGTTTATCTTGTTCTTCTGCAGTTTTTTCCATAGTTTGTATTTGACATGATGTATATGTGTTTTTTTGTAGACCAATGTGATCAACTGCGTTGTATGCAAGGATTTCGATGAGATGGTTGACCTTTGGGATGATGATGGAGCTGATCCCTTCGTTGACAACACCATTAAGGCTCTCTTAGGCATGTTTCCTTCTAAACTGTGGAAGTGGCAGATCTCTCATTGGAAAGTCCAAGGTGTGGAAACCTATATGCATAAGGAAAGTGGCTCAAAAAGAAGCAGTGTACCAGCTGAAGAACCTCCTGTGTCAAAGAGACAACATACAGCCTCGTCTTCAAATGTTGGTGGGAATGAAGACACTATTATTGTTGCAATGAAAGCTCACATGGATGAATACTGTAAACAGATTGTTGCACAAGTGATGGACCATATTAGTAGTGAAGAGCAGCATATGGTCAAGGGTTTAGATCGTTGTGAGAAACAGATCCAGACACTAGCTGATCGCCTAATAACTGTTTAAGAGACTCTAGCTGAAATGAAGAGTTCTTCAAAGGAGCAGGTGAAGTCGAATGCATATGTAGAGGCTGAGAAAACCATGAAGGACATCGATCCAACTATTGGGGTTAGTAAAAACCCATTCCAAAATCAAAGAAAAGAAAGAGCAAAAAGTAGACTTGTTGAAAATATGTTATTTGCTTCAGCTTGTGTGTTAGTTTGTTTTGCTTCAGCTGGTGTGTTAGTTTGTTTTGCTTCTACGTTAGACATATTTTTGTGTTGACTATTATATTATTATATATGTTTAAGTTAAATTGTGATTTGCTTCAGATTATGTGTTATATTTGTGTTATTTCTCTTGTGAATTTCAATGTGTTGACTAGTTTGAATGTGCAGAATGATGCCGATCAAAATGAGAGTGTAAATGGTGGTGAGTTAGATCCAAGTGTGGTCCTGTTTGAGAAAAATCAGTGTGATATTGAGTTTCTTGCCATTCAAGAGAACAAACATGAAAAGAAAAGGGATATTGCATAGAAATTGACATGTGATAAAACTGCCCGAATTAGAAGGCTTGCTTCTACCCAGCTAAGTCATTTCCAAGGAAACAGCACTGCTAAAGCAATAATTCAGAACAAGGTAGGTTGTGGATATGATCCTTTTGCGCTAGTAGACAAGATGAAGCTAAAGATGCTAATTGACTGGTTGAAACTTGATCCGTAAGTGACCAGATGTATACAAATATGATATAGTTTGATATATAGTTTATTGTTCGAAGATAGTGTATGGTACAGAGATTATCCAAAGATAAAGCCCAAATTAACACTTCAGTGGTGGGATATCCTCCAGACTCCCATCAAATGGCTACATGACACAATATGTTATACAAACTTCCTTTGCAGACCGTTTTATTTTTGCAGACTTCTGTTTTCGTCTTTGTAGACTTTTCTTCTTATTTTGCAGACTTCGTTTTTAGACAGACTTCTTAATATGTAGACTTTCGTTTTAAATTTTGTAGACTTTTCTTCTTATTTTGCAGACTCAGACTTCGCTTTTACATAGACTTTGTTTGCAGACATATTTTGCTTTGTTTGTTTGTAGACTTTGTTTGCTTTGTTTGTAGATTTTATTTTTGCAGACTTCTTTTGTATTCTTTTGCAGACTTCTTTAACTATAGATTTTGTCAAATGCAACATCTAGATGCTGGGATAATTCTGTTGAAGTCTCGATACGCAAAGCATCCAGAGTGGTTTAGGTCCACACGACTTTGTTTCATAGACACCGATCTTGGCATGATGTGGGTTTCCAAGTTCCATGAGTTTATGAACTCGCATGTGAATCTTGATGGTTCAGGTAGACTACTCCCTGCTGGAACTTTTGATTACTATTCAGGTGCAGAGCCATCCTTTTGCAGATCAGACAAGATGTGGGGGCTTGAAGTGGATGATATATATGCACCTTTGAATGTCTCCAAATCGCATTGGCTTGCCATGTGTATACGTATTCCGCAAAGGCACATTATTCTTTGGGACTCTGCTGTGATTCACACTTTAGCAGTTGCAATCGCTACTCTTGTGGTGCCTATTCCCTATGTACTTCATGAGTTGGCGCCTAAAGAGGATAAAGAGAAGTATCCACCTACTCCATTTACACATGAACGTGTTGAGGCATCTAAAGTGCCCCAAAACATAGTCAGTGGCAATTGTGGTATTTTTTTCTTAAAGTACATAGAATGTCATGCTTTAGGAATGTTATTCCCTTCATCATTTTGTGACTTCAACGTCCAGAACATAAGGTTAAAGCTAAGTTCTGACATCTTTGAGGACACAAGTATAAGAGGCATGGAGAAGAGGACGTATAAGCATTTGACCTTTATGACTAATAATTTGGGTTCTACTATTTATATGGTCTATTCGTTGAATGCTTGCATCCTTATATTTTTGTTAGATACAAGAACAAACTCATATTTTTTGGAGTTATCGGATATGTATTATGGGATGTAACTTAGTTCTTGCATTCTTGTATTTTTGTTAGATGCAAGAACAAACTCATATTTTTGGAGTTATGGGGTATGTAACTTAGTTCTTGCATCCTTGTATTTTTGCTAGATGCAAGAATAAACTCATATTTCTGTTTTTGTCTTTGCAGATTTTGTTTTATTTTGCAGACTTCTGTTTTTGTCTTTGCAGACTTTGTTTTTTTTATGTAGACTTCCGGTTTCAATCTTGTAGACTTCCCTTCTTATTGTGCAGACTTCATTTTTTTTAAATATTATAGTTCACATTTAATAGATATAGTTCACATTTAATAGATATAGTTCACATTTAAAATGTAGAAACAGACTTCAAATCAATGTTTTAAAATTTCAAACAGAAAGTTCATTGTAGATTTCATAATTCCATGTAGACTTCTTTTGCAGACTTCATTAATTCATGTAGAATTCCATTGTAGACTTCATTGTAGAGTTTGTTGTAGACTTCATGGTAGACTTCTAGACTTCCATAGTAGACTCTAATCATCAGCAAGCTTCAATGCCTAAAATTTAAAAAAATACACCAGCTATAGTAAACTTTGTTTTATGAGCAGAGAAAGAGTTGTGTAGGCAAGAATAATGTTAACTTACGCAATTTGCTCGAATATGACCAGGTTGTCTGCACTTTGAACAACTGTATTGCTTGGGAGCTTTCCGTGGCTGCACTTGTCTTATCCTTGCAATTTTGAGCCAAGTTTTCCACCTAGAAGGTAGGAAGAATTTTCACATTTGGGGGAAGACATTGCACCAACCTTGAAGATTTTGAATAATCACTTATAGGAAAAATGTTTTGTGAGTATGATGCATGCAACTACGCTTTTCTATAGGTTGGACAAACAAGCAGCTGCAATGACATGAGAACAAGGTATTTTCTCAATCTGAAACACACCACATTCACACTTTTGTTGTTCAAGATCAACTAAACAATTTCGTTTCCCTCCCTTCACATGAAATCGCCAAGTATCTATAATTCCACCACCATCTTTCATGCATAATATTCACGTATCGTCAACAAATATTCAACTCCCCGACTATGGGTTGTTGTGAGACTCAATGCATCTTCTCACCTTTTATAGAACCACATTTCTAGCTTCTCTCGTATAAACTCTAAAAAGGAATGTTATAGGAAATTCTCTTGCTAACTTAAATGCAGCGTTGAGAGATTCTGCAATATTGCTTGTCTGGATGTTGTACCTATTACCTAGAAAGTGAATGCGTGACCACAATTTTGGGTATGCTTCTTCTAGATATGTTGCAAGACCGGGATTTAGATGTTGTAACTCCTCCATATATCGGTTTAAGTCTTGAACTGTATATGCGTATGCTGCACCTTTGACCAAGTAAAAGAGATGTTTTTCCTTAAATTTGGACACAACGTTAGACTGTAGATGATAATAACATATCCCTCTTGTTGCCCAAGGCAAAACTTTGGTGCATGCATTTTTGATTGAAATGTGCATGTCAGAAACAATATCACCAAAGGATATTCATGGGGAAAACAACTGCTCAATTTGGTAAAAAACCATTCTCATGAAGCATCATTCTCACAATCCACAATCCCAAATGCTAAAGGAAATATCTGAGAATTACCGCCTTGTGCGACTGCAACAAGTAGAATACCACCGTACTTTCCAGTTAGATGACACCCATCCACAATCACAACTCGCTTTAGATACTGAAAACCAGCTATCGAGGCACTAAAAGATATAAATAGATATTTGAATCTATTATTCTCATCAATTTCAAGACCGGTAATAGTTCCTAGATTGGCTTCTTCAATTAGCTAGAAATAAGCGGGAAAATTACCATATCCATCTTCTGGTGATCCACGAACCAGTTCTTGAGCATACATCAAAGTTCTATATGAAGTAGTATACTCCATCTTCAGACCAAACATTGTTCTCATTGACTCTATATGCTTCAGTGTAATTCCATCACTAACTCCAAAATGATCTACAAATAGTCTAGCAATGTGTCTCAGAGAGTAGTGTTTAAAGTTAGCACATCTCTCTTCCACCAAACATGTATGCATTTTCATATATTTTGTCACCCAAAAAGTTATAGGTGTGTCTGTGCCAGTGTCCATGCCACTAGCTCTAACCTTTCATCCACACCCACTCACACGACATTTAGCCACAAACAGAGTTTTTGTCGACTTGTATACTTGGAATGTGAACTTACCCATTATGTTCAACATTTGCAGCTCTGATTTTAGCTTTTCCTTGCTAGCGAAACTCTGGTTTATGTATATATTGTTGGATATTCTTTCTTCACCAACATGTAGCTCGTTTTCCCCACCTCTATCGTATTCGTCTTCATCCTCTAGTTTCCCATATTTACTATAATCTCCACCGTCTGTATATATTTCTGGTTCACCATCACATTCATATTGGAAGTCATCGACATCTTCAACGCGTTCTTCCTCGAAAATCTCGTTTTTAACATCTTCATCGCCTAACTCATCTTCATCTGATTCTGCATTTTCATCAACATTATCCTTGAATTGACTTGATACACATAGATGTACGACGTATGATTTGCTTAACTCAATCATGCTCTGAACTTGTCTATCATTGGTGATATGCATCAGAGGAGTATCTAAGCCCCTTTGTTGCAACATTGAATCTGGTAGAGAATAAGCTAAATCCACAAACTCTGTTTCCATATCCAGGTTGTAATCAACTTGCACCATCTCAACAAGTTTACTATGTGTACAACCATCATTCAAGAAGAACATTCTCCCTCCTTTTTCAATGTTAACCACAAAATGCATGGACAAGTCTTTTGTAACCCACTTCCCATAAACAACAGGTACTCGAATCATTTCCTGAAAATTAAACATATATAAACATTAGGTCCACAATAATTATAAAATCAAACTAAAATAACTAACACACATAATTAAAAAATAATAAAAATTATATAACATGTTAATATAGATTTTTAAAAATAATAATTTAAGTAGATTTCAAATGAAGTCTACATTGTAGACTGCACGTGAAGTCTGCATTCAGGTTAATTTTGTATTTGACTTTAAATTGACTTATAGGTGTAGACTTTACCTGAAGTCTACAAATAAACAGGTTAGTTTAACAATTGACTAGACTTCTTTGCAGACGTCAATTGAAGTCTACAAAACTCTTGAATAAAAGTAGACTTCTTTTGAAGTCTACAGAACAAATGCAGACTGCCTTCAAATTCTACGTTTGTAAGAAAGGTTAGTTCAACAATTGACTAATTTTGACTTTCGTAATGAAGTCTACATGTCACATGTTGAATTCACACATAGACTTCCAATGAAGTCTTCCACTATGCAAACTTCAGATGAAGCCTACAATGTAGACTGCATTTGAAGTCTACCTTGTTTTAATATTTAATTTAATTTTCATTGAAATAAAATAAAAATAAAATTAAAGTAGACTACGTCCGAAGTCTACATGTGAAGTGTGCATATAATGTGTAGACTTCTTTACAAAAGTCAAATTACAGTCAATTGCTCAAGTAACCTTTAGTTTATAGGTAGACTTCAACATAAGTCTACTTTTTTTGTATACTTCAATTGACGTCTATGGTAAAGTCAAACTTTTGGTCAATTGCAAAAGTAACTCGTTTATTTCCAGACTTCAAAAAGTCTACAAAAGTAAATTTTTGTATTCAAATATAAAAGTACATACTTCAGATGCAGTCTACTATCCAAACCCAGAATATTGGTCACTTGCAAAATTAACCTTTTGTTGACTTGTAGACTTCATTTGAAGTCTACTCTCTGTATATTTCGAAAATTAAAGAAAAATTTGGTAAATCTTAGTTTATAATATGATTGCCTTATTTTAATGCCAAGATTGATGAAATTGGCTTAAATATGTTCTTTAAGTATCCACAAGCACCGAAATCTTTGAGATTTAAGAATTTATAAAATTTGAAAATAAAAATTAGAGATTTTTGAAGCTTTAAATGTAGAGAGAATGAAAGATGTTGAGGTAAGAAATGAGATGAAGTGAAGATGGACGAAAATTAAGTGGAAAAGTGGGTGGTTAATATGCATTTAGAGCTACAAGTTTTGTTGGTAATGGTGGTTGAGAAAATTTAAAAAGATGGCAATTTTGAAATTATTTAAGATTTTATGTCTATATGGGTCTTTTTGTGTTTTTATGGAATTTTAAAGAAAAGAAACATAATGACATTGCTTGTAAATATTATATCTTCTAAGGGTAAAGTAGACAAATTTTTGGAGAGAGAAAAACATTGGTTAGTTTTTTAATAGACCAAAGTCAATGGGTCATTTTAAAAACAAACCCAAAAATCTAACTGTATATAAAGTTTTATAAAGTTTTGTTGATCATATTATTAATAAAAAATATGTAACCCCATTCGAAAATAGCTAACTACCAACATAAATAGCGTGGTTGAAAACCAGCCTAGCAATCGAAAAACAAATATTTATGACCCATTGCTGCTCATTAAATATTTCAGGGTAAAAATAAAGAGGTGAAGAAGAGAATTCTAACAGGGCTATCAAATGATTAAAAGAAATTAAAAACTAGAAATCACTATATAAACCAATGAGACCACAAGTGTTATGTCATCAACTACAAAAACAACGAATCAAGTGTAAGTTTTGAAAAAAAGAGAGGGGAGAGAGAAATGGCGACTTCGGGAACACATGTGAGAGAGGTTCCGTTAAAGGGATCAGCAGAGAAACACTATAAGAGGTGGAAGAGCGAGAGCCATGTCTTCCCTGATACGTTCACGAAGGCGAACATGACTCTCATGGTTCCATTAGGAGTTCGAACATTACTATGGGTAGACTTTTATTTTTATGTCCTCTATTTTTGATACATCGTAGGAGTTTCTATTGTTTTTTTTATTTTGGGTTTACCTATATAAGATATGTTTGAGTATTTTTGCGGCTTCGTGTCGGATTCGGGTATTTAATTTCGGATTTGGATAGGGTCCGAGTATCCACATATTTTAATTAATTTTTTTTATAAAAACATATTAAGAAAAGCTTAAAACAAGTTTTAAAAACCATAATCTAATATATAAAAATTCATATTTAGGTTTTTTGGTTATTTTGATTCTAAAATAACTAATACATATAGATTTATAGTTAAAATTTTGAATATTCATGTATATATAAATAATTATTTCTAAATATATTATATAATTCAGGTATTTTGGGTATTTGTTCGGATTTCAGGTTTTACCCCATCGGGTTTGAGTACCCGTATTCTTATGATTCAAAACCTATTCGGATATTTTACAAGTTTCGTTCAGTTTAATTTCAGATATTTCAAGTCGAATTCAGGTCAAATTTTGGGGTCAGGTATTATGACCAACGACCATGAAACAAGCAGAGTGTATGTATTTTCCTTTTCCTTTTTCCTCTAACATGAAAGCAACTTCTAAAGGAAAGTTAGATTTTCTAAAGTAAATCTTTTTGCTCGACTTTCTAGGATATTTTCGAAAAATATAAAAGGAAAAACCATATATACTAAATGTTATACAGTAGAACTTTCATAAATTAGTACTCAATAAATTAATAACTTCTATAAAATAATAAAATTTTCTAGTCCCAAGTCGGGTTAGTGTAAATTTTGATTAAATTTAATAAATTAATAAGATAATAGTTATTTGAAAACTTCTATATAAAAATATAGTCCCCATATATATATATAAGCTGATATATTAAAATATGATTTTATAAAAATGAAAATTTTCCTAGAGCCCAACTCTACAAAACAGTTGTATTCTATTTTCAAATCATGATGTTGTAATATAACATATCATAAAAAACTATAAATAATATGTGAGATGCTCTCTTTTCAAAAGTAATTGTATGAAATACTCCTCCTATGTTTTTCTTGTGTGAAATGCCCTCTTTTACTGTTTTGTTCTTTTTAAAAGACAACTAATCCCCTGACTAAATCTGCAACTCATCATTTTCTCTCTCCTCTCGCTTTTGTAAACTGTTTCGTTCTTTCTAACCCTTCTGTCTCAAAGCTTCGAAACTGACACAAGTAAGATCAAGTCTTTTCTGCATTCACAAATGGCGATTCAGAATCATGAGAGCCCAAATCAAAGAGATGTCTGGTAATTAGATTCCGTTTTCTAATTAGATCCTATTTCCTCAATTTCTACTCATAAGAATAAGATTTTGTTTTTCTCTTCATTAGAATTGGGATTTTATTTTTTTGTTAAATTGGGATTTTATTCGTCTGTTAAATTGGGATTTCGTTTTTTTGTTAAATTACTGAAAGTGGAGATTATGATGATGAAGAAGAAGAATCCTATGAACAAGGACAAATATTAATAATTATACAAAGACAAAGACAAATATGAATAAGAATTTGAAGACATGGACAACACTTGCTTCGTGTACATAAGTAAATAGACAATAATTCAAGACAATGACACATATTAATAAGTATATGAAGATAAAGATACATGTGAATAAGAATTTGAAGACATGGACAACAATTGCTTCGTGTACACACGTCCCTAGACAATATTTGAAGACAAAGAGAAATGTGAATAAGAATATGAAGACATGGACAACAATTGCTTCGTGTATACAAGTCACTAGAAATTAATTGACGACAAGAACAAATTTTAATAAGTATACGAAAACAAAGACAAATGTAAATTAAGAATTTGAAGACATGGAAAACTCTTACACTTTTGTCTTCATCTTCTTCACCTTTGCTATTAACGACAAAACTTCCATTAACGACCAAACCCTAAAACCTTCAATACCATACTCTCGAACACGATTTCTCCATCAAAATTTCTGAAACTAAAACCCTACAAACATAACACCTTTACCATTCACACCAAAACCCCCAAATCTTCAATTGAAAACTCTCGAAATCTCAAAACACCCAAAACCCAATGAAGAAATGAAAATTTCAATGACTTTTAACCCTCGTTTCTTGAAGATTTTCTGGGAGAAGAAGATGAAAGGATTGAAGATTTTACAGAGAGAAGAGAAGGTCTCGCCATTTACAGGGAGAAGAAAATGAAAGTTCAAAGTCTTTTTACTTGAGAAGTGAGAAACTGACCATGGGGCAGCACAAAGGGCAGGAGACTTCTTGTAATTTCTTTTTCTTTTGAAAAGTATTTTAGTCTTTCTGAAACACAAAAAGGGCATTCTAGAGGAGGTTTCAAAGGAAGGCATTTCATATAATTAGGAATAGTAAACAGGGCATTTTTGATGAATACCTCTAAAAAATAACAAAATTCTTTTTAAGTTTTCAAAATTCTAATATGTACTATTTTTATTGTAATAGTATTATAACTTGTTGAAATAAAATAGTTTAGGTCAAATTACAAAATTTATAACTTTCAAAAGATCAATTTTTTAGATGGTCCCAAATTTATCTTTTTAAAATAATTTTAACAAATAAAATACAATAAATTAATAATATTATTGATAAATTAATTTCTCTTTAAATTAACAATTTATAATCGAAAGAAAGTTAAACAAAACAATGCAAACAAAAAAATAAGCAAGCAATTGAGGTACGAACAACCTAATTACAAACGTATAACGTAATAGCCAAGGAAAATATATTGTAGCTTTAAATTCGTGGCGAGATATTTGTGGTTAGGTTGTTTCTATTTGATTTTTTTTGGTTGGTTTTTTCTGTATTGCGACTTAACTCCGTATTTTTCCGTGGTTTGAACTAATGAAATTCACATGCATAGATGGAAAGCAGGAGGTGTACAAGGAAAGGAGAGAGTTAGACGATGAAAAACGGTGGCAATAAGAGGAGTTGATGGTCATGCAATGGAAAAGCTCAAAGTGTCTAACCACTGTTAGAACCGGGTCTAGCACAGAGTGTCTAGAATCTAAGGTTCCTGATTAAAAGGGGGAAGATAGGGCAAAGAAACTTGTGAGATGGATTGGAGCAAAAGTAGTTAACTCTAACCGAGTTGAGATGATTGCCGAATAGAGAGTTCTTATTAGCTTAATGTGTGTCAAAAAGTTGATTCCCTTTTCGAAGGATCTGCTCTTCTATTTGTAGATCATATAGGCGGTTACATAGTAGATAGAAATAAAAAATATTTACAATTCTCTTGATAAGATTGTATCTAGAAGGTTAATGCTAGATTTTCAAAAAATTTCCATGTTGGAACAGGAAAGTTTTCATTTCTTTGCTTTGCTGACGTGTCATCCAACTTCTATTCAAGTTTGGAGAACTTTCGGAGAAGAGACTTTGCCGAGTTGATGAGAATATCCGAGTTGACGCTTCGATGCTCTCAACGAGTTTATTACTTAGCATTTAACCCATCGTTCTCTGTGGACCAAATTAGTATCTCGGATCCACCTCCAACATTTTTCCCCCCAGACTCGGAAAATTTTGGCGCGAAATTTCCGAGTCGGGAAGTTTTCGAGCTTCCAGAATCTTTGTTCCACGTGTTAGTTTATGATTGAACTATTCAAATAGTCGCCTCGGTTTCCACCTGTTAAGTTATAATTTCCGCTTGGCGTCGTTTCGGCTTTCGCCCACTAAGTAATAATTACTGCATGGCGCCGTTTTAGCTTTTGGTAAATTATTTTAAATACCGTGCTTTCCTTCTTTTACCATTGACTTTTAAACTTTGCGAATTATCCTTAGTTATTCCCGTCTTCTTTCTCCTACTTTCTTCCGACTTCAAACTTACATTCCAATTTTTTTTATACTTCTTTCATACTTCTTAAGATGGGTCTTGATGAATTTAAACTTCCAAATTTTGCTAGCCTGAACTCTACACTCGATGGGATTTGCGCTCGCTCTTCTGGAGGGCCTTATAGGGTTTTTAGACCCTCCGCTTCTCCATCTCGGGGTATTGTCAAAGTCTGTTCTGAATTCGGTCGCGGAACTCCAACCTTCTCAAAGGGGGAGAACTGATCCGCTTAGGATCAACTCCCCTAGAGGAACCAATAGAGGTGGTTCCTCAAATGTTTCTCGCAGAAGGAGAAAGGGTACTCCAGATTTCCGCTTCAATCACAATCGTACAATCGGACAGAATGTGCTGACCTAATGAGTCATATTAGGACATCTCTAGAGTGTCTTTCTTCCCCAAATGAGATGAGGAACTGGATGGAGTATGAAGAGGCTGCTTATTTGCTGTTCCGGGTTTGTGTTATTTTCCGTATACCACTCTGGTTTTTTTATTTATTTCCATTTCTAACTTCTATTTTTCTGATTTGTTTGCAGTTTATTGCTTGTTTGAACATCATCATGTTGGAGCGTGAGAGGTCTGTTGCCAACCTGGAGAGTAGTATTGAGAGGAGTTCGAGTCCTGCTGCCCGAGTCAGCCAAGATCCCCTCAAAGTGGTGGAGGCCAGGTCCTGGCTTACCGCTGCTGAAGAAGAACTCTCTTGTGTGAAAGACGAGCTGAAGGTAGAGCATGAAAATGTCTTCAAGTTGGTGGAAAAGAATGCGGCATTGTCGGACTCGCTCAACTGTGCCGAATCTGATCGGGTGCTGCTTTTAAGTCTTCCGATAAGGTTTGCGACAAGGCTTAGGAGCTGTAAACCGAGTAGGACTCCATGAGGGAGAATTTTGAACCTTGACTTTGTCAGGCCTTGACTGTTGAGAAGAAAAAGGTCTTCAAGGATCTCCATGATCAGATGTCTGATCGTTTTAACCAAATTGCTGCTCGGTTTAGAGATCTGGACAAAAGCCTTGAGGCCCGTTTGTTGTATGGCCAATACCTTGGGTTGACATATGTTCTCTAATTGCTTTATGTTCAGGGTGTCAACATTCCTTCTACGGTCACCGACTTGATGGCTGCTAAGATGAACGAGTTCAAGGAACTCGTCAATAGGGAGAGTTTGACACCGCTGCTTCCCGAAGACTTGGTCATCCCTATTTTTGAGGTGGGCAAGGCTTCTAACATCAGTGGTGAAAATAGACTCACGGAAGCTCCTTAATTTTTCTCAGCTTTGTGATTGTCTCAATTTTGAAACCACCGCTGGGCTCTTTGATAACTTTTTATTCTTGTAGTCGGCACTGGTTTTGTAATTACTTTTCTTGTCTCAATGAACAACATTGTTATTCAAAGTATGATATTTGAATTTGACTACAACTTTCGTAATCCAATTATGAAAATTTGTCAAACGATTGACTTGTAATTTTACAAATTTTAGTTCCCAAAATCTTTTTCTTGTTTCTGCACGTTTAGCCAAGTTTCTTCTCAAGCTAGAGAATTTGATCCCGTTTAGTTAGGAAGAGAATTTTTGCTATATGGCTTCTTAGAGCTGAGATTTCAAGACTCAGTTTAAGTTTGAAGAAGTTTGACCTCAGAAACTATACTCGTAAAATTTTGTTTAAAGAAAATTCCCGACTATCTGTACATAAACTATGTTCTCTCTTTATTGAGATTCTTATCTCGTAAAAGTCTGTACGAAACTATGTTTCGCTGTTTATGAGAATTTTATCTTGGTGAATCTGTACAAAGGTATGATTTGTCTTTTGATGAGAACATATCTTATTTTTCTCTACGAAACTATGTTTTGTCATTTATGAGAATTTAATCTCGGTAAATCTGTACAAAGCTATGCTTGGTCTTTTGGTGAGAACAGATCTTGTCATCTGTACGAAACTATGTTTTGTCGTTTATGAGAATTTAATCTTGCTAAATATGTACAAAGCCATGCTTTGTCTTTTGGTGAGAACAGATCTTGTCTTTCTGTATGAAACTATGTTTCATTGTTTATGAGAATTTAATCTCGATAAATCTGTACAAAAGCTATGCCTTGTCTTTTTGTGAGAATTAGATTCTCGGTGCAAAAGTTATGAGAACTTGATCTCATTAATGCTACAAGAATTTGGTCTTGGTACAGTTGAAGACTATTTTCTTAGAATTGGCTTAGGAGTGAGGATTAGATTCTCGTTAAAGTTTTTTTAACGTTAAACTCGGTGAGATTTTAAGACTCGGCTTTTAAAAATAAGAACTAGGTTCTTGTAGATGTTTTTCGAGATTAGACTCGGCGAGGTTTTAAGACTCTGATTTTTTGAGATTAGACTCGGCGAGACTTTAAGACTTGGACAAAATGCAAGATAATTTGCTTTTGTTTTTGTGAGAATTCGATTTCGTCTGTTAGGAGTTTTAGAGTGTAATTTATTGAACCCGAGAAGGGACTTGTAAAGATTTTATTTAGTTTTACCTGGACACGAGGGCTACCTACGTACTCCTAAGGGATCAAGTCATGACGTAGTTCTCAGTACATACTTAATTAAATGAAGATGTGCCAAGTAATGCATCTTATTCACAGAGTTGGCGAGTCTTCAACAGTAGTATCGCTTTAGATTGATGGAAGTCCAACTTTGAGAAATCATTGCTCCATCCAAAGTAGCGATCTTGTAAACTCCCGGTTTCAAGATCTCTTAAATGATATAAAGTTTTTCCCAATTGACGCCGAGTTTTCCTGTGTTAAGCTTAGCCGTGTTTTCAAATACCTTTTGAAGTACGAGATCTCCTACCGCAAAGTGTCTTCCACGTACTTTCTTATTGTAGTACTTTACTACTTGCTGGTTATAGTTCTATACTCGGAGAAGTGCTTCGTCGCGTTTTTCTTCCAAGTCATCGATAATGTTTTCCATAACATCATTGTTGGAGTTTTTATCATTGGCAAAACTTTCTCGACACAAAGTCAGTACAGCTATCTCGGTTAGGGTCATTGCTTCCATCTTGTGAGAAAGGGAAAATGGAGTTCGTTCACTTGAGCATCTAGGCGTAGTACGATGTGACCATAACACGCCACCCAACTTGGATGCGCAACTTCCCTTCTTTTCAAAAAAACTTTTCTTCGGACCATCAATAATTTGCTTATTCATGGCCTCTGTTTGCCCGTTTCCTTATAGGTTTCGATGAGTTGACTTACTTACTCAGATATTCCATCTGGCGCAAAAGTTGGTGAACTTTGCCAAAGTTGGTGAACCCATGTCGACAGATGATATTCTTCCATACGAACTTGATCACATCTTTATCTTTGATCTGAGAATAAGCCTCTGCTCTGACCCACTTCGAGAAATAATCCGTCATAACAAAAATGAAAAGTTTTTGACGAGAAGACGGTAACAACCCGACTATGTTCATTGCTCATCGCATGAACAGATAAGACATAATTACTGAGGTTAACGCCTTGGTAGGGGCATGGATAATGTGCCCGTATTGCTAGCATTTGTCACACTTAGCTGTGTATTGAGCACAATCCTTTGCCATTGACCAATAGTATCTGAGCGTTCTAATTTTCTGAACAAGCAATCTTCTGCTATTGTGATTTCCACCGGTTCTGTTATGTATCCTTTTGATGATCTCGTCAATCTCATCACCATGAACACAAGTAAGTAGTACTCTATTCGTACTCCTTCGATAAAGCTTCTCATTGACTTGGGTGTAGAAAGCACACTTGGCTTTAAGACGACAAGCTGCCCATCTATCCTCTAACGTTTCACCGTCAATAATGTATGCGAGGATCTCATCTCATCAATTAAACTTTTGTTTGCTCGTCTGCTCGGCGTCTGTCATCTTAGAGTTGGACTTTTCATGAATATTGTCTATAGCCGAGATGAATTCGAGGTCTCCTTTTGGTAAGCTTATAATTGGATGATATATACTTTCTACTGGTATTATTTGTCATTGAATAGTATCTATCGTAGATGCGAGAGCTACTAGAGCGTTGGCGGAAGTATTCTCAAATCTGGAGATTTTATTGATTTTAAATTTCAAATCCTTAATCAGCTCTTTAAAGACTTTAAGATAAGCTTCCATACGACCATTCTACGTGTTGTAGCCCTCGTTAACCTGGTTAACAACTAGCTAAAAATCCCAATAGTAATCGATGTCGGTTGCTCCGGCTTCCTTGGCTAACTTTATTCCCATAATCAATGCTTCATACTCTGCTTCATTGTTAGATGCTAGGAAAGCAAGTCAGAATGATTGCTCTAAAACCTCTCCTATCGGTCTTTCTAGTCGGATACCGACTCCTGAGCCATGTATAGATCCATCTATGTAAATCTTCCAAGTTCGAGGAGCTTTGTCTAACTCTAAAGGCTTTAGTTTGGTGGATAGTTCGATTAGGAAGTTGGCTAGATATTGAGACTTCACACCTGTTCGCCCTTTAAACTCAATGTCAAATCTATTCATCTCAATCGCCCACTTGGTCAATCGCTCTGACTAATTTGGACTATGTAGTATTGTTTGCATCAGATGATTTGTCAACACTATAACTATGTGAGCTGGAAGTAGGGTTGAAACTTCCTTGTTGAGGTGACTACCACTAACGCGAGTTTTTTCGTAGTCGGGTATCGAGATTCGGCTCCATACAAAGATTTGCTGATATAAAAGATTGGATGATGAGTTCCTCTCTCCTCTCGAACTAGCACACCGCTTACTGCCAATATGGAAACTGCAATGTACAAATATAATGCCTCTCTGTTTTTAGGTTTTGCAAAGATTGATGGTGTCGAAAAATATTCCTTCAACTCGGAAAAAACCTTCTCGTAAGTTTTATCCCATTTAAGCTCCTTATTTTCGTGAAGCAATTTGTAAAATGGGAAGCATTTATCCATTAAGCGTGATATAAAATGGTTTAAGACTGCTATACGACCTATCAGGCTCTGTACTTCCCGTTTATTCTTTGGAGAAAGTAGCTCCTGGATTGCCGTGACCTATTTCGAGTTGGCTTCAATACCCCTCTAAGTGACTCTATACCCAAGGAACTCTCCTGAGGTTGCTCCAAAAGTGAATTTCGCTGGGTTGAGCTTCATCTGGTACTCATTCAGTGTTTGGAAGTAATAGGCTAAATGATCGACATGATCTTCCGCCTTTAAAGACTTCACCAGTATGTTGTCTATGTATACTTCCATCGTTTTTCTGAGTTGATCAGCAACCATCTTATTCACCAATCGCTCATAAGTTGCTCCTGCATTCTTCAACCTAAAATGATGTAACTTTATAGCAATAAGTTCCTTGTTACGTGATGAACGAATTTTTCTCCATATCGTCAGGATGCATCTGAATCTGATTGTATCCTAAGAAAGTGTCCATAAACGAAAGAAGTCCTCGACAATTCGGTCAATGTTTGGCAATGGGAAACTATCTTTAGGGCAAGCCTTGTCCAGGTCGGTATATTCAACACAGACTCGCCACTTCCCGTTCTTCTTTGGATGACTACCGGGTTTGCTTGCCATTCTGGATATTGAACTTCGGCGATGGATCTGATTTCAATTAGCTTTTTGACCTTGTCGATCATGGTCTTTTTTCTTTCTGGCCCAAGCTTCCTTAATATTTTCTTGATCGGCTTGTATGCCGGATCGACATTCAACCTCTGACTTGTAATCGATGGGTTGATTTTGGGCATGTCACTCGCTGTCATGCGAACGTTGTCACATTCTTCTCCATGAGCTGAATCAACTTATCTTTGATCGGTTTGCTCAAGTTGATCCCGATACTCACACATTTAAAAAGTCTGTCAAGTCGATATTAACAGTTCTACAGTTGATTGATCTGGTTTTTCTAGAGCAGGAGGTACCGATAATGCTTTGTTTCCTACAGACGTGGTGATCACGCATGACTTATTTTATAACTTCAACTCGACAATGAAGCAATTTCTAAACATCTTTTGATCTTCTCTAAGTGTATAAACTCCTTTGCTTGTCAGAATTTTAACACATTGATGATAGTTGGATGGAACTTTCATTACGTGTATCCAGGGTGTTTCCAAGATCATGTTGTAAATTGGTGGATTATCAACAATGATTAACTTGATCATCGCGTGATTCATGCAACTCGGACTGCTAGTTTCACGGTCCTGATTATGCTGATTGTACTTCCATCAAATGCGGTCAAAGTTCTTTCCACTGGTTTGAGTCGAGCATCTGGCAATGCCATTTTGTCTAAGGTCTCTTTGAAGATCAGATTTAGTGAACTCCTAGTGTCGAAAAGGATTCGTGAAACATCATAGTCGACAAGTCGAAGCTTGACGATTATCAGATCATTGTATGGAAAACTAACTCCTTCAATATCCTCAGCCATGAATGTATTGCTCAGTATACTGTCCGCATACTCTCCCCTGCTGGTTCTTGGTTAACTGAAGTGACAATTTTTCGTGTGTACTTCTTGATTAAACGGATGGTGTCATCGCAAAACTGTAATCCACCCATGATTATGCCGACAACAACTCGTGGGTCACCAAACTCGGCAATTGTCCCCTACCCGTTTCTATCGCTTGGCTGCTTCCGGAGTGTTGCTCTTCGGACCTGGTACCTTGAAAGCTGCTTCTTGCAACTCGGCTTCCTTCTACTTTTGCGCCTTAAACTTCTGAGTTTCCTCCTCGGAAACTTCCAATTCTCCCTTACTGAATTTTTTGGCAAGAAGTTCTTGTAGCATTTTTATGAAACGCGAAGTCAAATGACCTCTTTTTTACGAAATACACATTACTCGTTTTGGTTGTAGGTGTTATGGAATGGCTTTCCACGAGGACTACCACTCTCTCGAACTTGAAAAGTTGTTGCCAAGTTTGTTTTTACTCTATTGTGTTGTCTCGGCTCATAGTGCCCTTCTTTTGGCTCCTTTCTTATCGAGTTGCATTGTGTTTCTTGGTTTTGAGTGAGAATTTGCTTCTCTGCCACATAATCTGCATGCCTTGCTGCTCTGTAGAGAGCATCCGAGATTGTACTAGGCAGATTTACGAAAAGGTCCGATTTGAGAGCTTCATCGGTTACCATCTCGGTTTGGAAAGCTTTAATGGGCATGTCGTTGCTGATTTTAGCCTTTGTCAAGATTTTCTTAAAGCGTCTGAGGTACGACTTTAGAGGCTCGTCAAAACCTTGCCTCAAGTATCTCAACTCTATCGTTGAGGTGTCCTGGTTGATGAATAGGGCATACTGCTTCATGAAAAATTTGGCAAGTTGATTGAAGCTCTTGATTAACTTAGTTTGCAACTTGGTGAACCATACCAAAGCGCCGTTGGTCAAGTTCTCAACGAAGTGCTGACAGTAAGTACCTCTTCGTGATCCAAGCTGTAGTTGGTCATGTTCATCATGACGTTGAAGGTACTCATAAACTCCAGTGGATCCATATTTCCGTCATACAAAGGGCACGCAGTTGTAACCCTCTGTTCACTGTGACTCTTCTCAATCTTGGCATGAACGGCGAGTTTTAAGCTTAAGCTAGGATTCTTCCTATCTCGGGTGCCAAACTGGTAGCTTGATGGAATTTTGACCTCATGTCGTCCATCATTTTTAGTACGGTTGTCGCGTCCAAAGTTATCAGGACATGTTGTCCAGGCATGCTTTGCATTGTAGAGTGTTCTAGTACCGAGATGTTCATTGGTTGCAGACTCGGTGCTCTTCCAAATAGGTTCCTTTTTACGTTGGCCAGTATTTCTCCGTGTGGCCTATTAACCTGTGTAGTTGGAAGACTACTCTCATTTATGCGAGATTCAATTCTGTCGAATCTCTCTGCGTTTCTTCGATCGGAAGCTTCGTGCTGTACAATCAGATTGCACACTAAGGTTCCAAGCAATGGTGATCTCGGAGGCAGTGTGGGAAGATTAGTATCATCGCGAGTTTCTTCACGATTTTCCTCATACGTCCGAGTTGAATTCAAAAATGACCCGTTAGTTAGGTCAACGTAGAGAACTTTCTGTTGCTTGTTCGATGTTTTCCTCAGAGACGGCGCCAACTGTTAGAACCAGGTCTAGCACAGAGTGTCTAGAATCTGAGGTTCCTGATTAAAAGGGGGGAAGGAAGATAGGGCAAGGACACTTCTGAGATGGATTGGAGAACAAGTAGTTAACCCTAACCGAGTTGAGATGATTGCCGAATAGAGATTTCTTATTATTAGTTTAATGTGTGTTAAAAAGCTGATCCCCCTTTTGAAGGATCTGTTCTTCTATTTATAGATCATAGAGGTGGTTACATAGTAAATACAAATAAAAGAATATTTACAATTCTCTTGATATGATCATATCTAGAAGATTCATGTTAGATTTTCGGAAATTTTCCATGTCAGAATAGGAAAATTTTCTTTTCTTTGCTTTGCTTACGTGTCATCCGACTTCTGAGAAAGTTCTTCAAGTTTGAGGAACTTTCCGAGAAGAGACTTTGCCGAGTGGATGAGGATATCGGAGTTGAGGATTCGATGCTCTCAACGAGTTTATTACTTAGCATTTGTCGCATTGTTCTTCGTGGACCAAAGTAAGATCATCACCATCACTATCATCGTTTTCAATATAAAAATAAAAAGATATCGTGTGGAGTATTCATTTCGATGTGAACTCTTTGGTTTTGTAAGATGGGTATGATATATTGTTATGTTTATTATACATCAGAGCTTAAAAGATCCTATGTTCTTTTAACCAAAAAAAAACAAAACAAAAACAAAATTGTATGTTCTTCATTAATCTACATGTTTCTGTGTTTATTTATTTTTTATTTTTTTGTCACTGGAAATTTTGTTCAATTAAGATGGGGTCGAAATTACACAGAGCCATATAGCAAAGGTTGTTAGCATTAGAGATTATTGAGCATGAAATCTGAAGAAAAAATGATAATAATAAACAATAAACGGTGGAAAACGGGTTGAAGAGTCTGATTGGAATCCGTAGTTATTTAATCCAATAATTAAGAAATGCTCGATCGCAGACCTGAATGTGAGAGCTTCAGCCTGCAAAGGTAAATGGACAAAATCCACGCCTTTGGATGATTTGCATATTAGCTGATCAAGAGTTTCATGCTTTTCTGATTATTTTTTTTTCATATTTTCTATATAATAAAAGCATAACATTTTTGATGAGGGCCTCGGGTGAAAATTCTCCGTGGTGATCTCAAGTGTTCGATCTTAGTGAGTCCGAATGATTGAAATCAGATAGATGTTGCGAATATAGGAAAATGATATATTTCTAAATACATATAACTTAAAACATGTGTATAAATAATTTGTAACTCATCTAATTCAAACTATCAAAGTCTATTTTGTTATATGGTATCCAAGCGTTGACTCCTTTAACCTAAAGCGACAGCCGCCATTTTTAAAATTTCTTTCAGACTCATATTCGTACCATGAATCTCATGGCTACTCCATCTCCGACGTCCTCAGGCGAGACTATTGTTGTCTCAGACTCTACTACATTGCTCAACGTTAATATAACTAATATCACAAAACTTTTGCTTCCAATTTTCTCATGTGGAGCCACCAAATCAATGCTTTACTCGATGACTATGGATTGGTTGGTCACACAACAGGATCTATTGCTCCACCATCTCAAACTCTCACTACTCCAACGGGTACAACACCTAACCCTGCTTATTTTTTCTGGCACAAACAGGATAAGTTGATCTACAGTGCTCTGCTTATCTTCCATTCAGTCGATGCTCGCCACAACAAACACCTCCCTCAAGATCTGGGAGACTCTCAACACTATATATGCTCTACATTCTTGTGGTCACTTGAAGAAATTGAAGGAGCAAATCAAATAGTGGAAGAAAGGATCTCAATCCATTCACGAGTACTTGAAACAGAAACCCGCACCACCAAAAGACAATTCCACAAGATCCTTGAAACAGGACAACAACAATGGCTACACGTGGCAACAACAACAAAATTTCATTCCTCAGAACCAAAGAATATATCAACAGAATCAGAGAGGTTATAAGGACAAGTGTCAGAATTATGGGGTTTTGGAAATAGTGCATGTCGTTGCACTCAGTTGCAGCAAATCATGGGTCAGTCGCAGTCTAACCCTGCTACTCCTTGGATGTTTTAACAATCACCTTGGCAACCAAGAGCCATTCTCGCATCTACACAGTCGTACAATCTAAATAATTGGATACTCGATAGTGGTGCTACTCATCACCTCACATCTGATCTTCAAAACCTCTCACTTCATCAACCTCATAATGGGGCCGAGGAGGTTATGATAGTGGATGGCTCTACAATTCTGATTGCACCAACTGGTTCTTCCAAACTCTATACACCAAAAGATCTTTGAATCTTTGTGATATACTATATGTTCCCAATGTTCATAAGAGCTTAATATCCATATACCGTTTATGCAATGCTAATAATGTCTCTGTTGAATTCTTTCCTTATGCATTTCAGTTGAAGGATCTCATCACGGGTGCCAGTTGCTCCACGACAAGGTTGAAGATGAGTTGTACATGTAGCCAAAGAAACCACTTTCACCAATACCCTTCTATGCCACTCCTTCACAAAATAAAAATCTCACCTCTTGGCATTCTCGCTTGGCCACCCCTCTTTACCATTTTTAACACTCTTGTTATTACTTTTTCACTTCCAGTTTTGCAATCTTTGGATAAACCAATTCATTGTACCAATTGCTTACTTAATAAAACCCATAAACTTCCATTCCAAAAAAATACTCTTGTTTCAAAAAGACCACTTAAAATCATTTAACTCTGATGTATGGACCTTCACCCACAACATCGTTTGATAATTACAAGTCCTATGTCATATTTGTTGATCACTTCTCAAGATACACATGGTTTTATCCACTCAAGGCAAAATCACAAGTCAAAGAAACGTTTATCACCTTCAAGGCAGTAGTTGAAAACCGTTTTCTGTCAAAGATCACCACACTTTACTTAGATAATGGTGGTGAATACATAGAATTGATGAGTTTTCTTGCAAAAAATGGATTATCTCATCTCACCTCTTCACCTCACACTGGCGAACACAACAAAGTCTCTAAAAGAAAGCACATACACATCATCGAGACCGACTTAACACTTCTCATTAAAGCAAATATATTGATATACCTCATTTTTATCGGTTTTAAGCTAATTAATTAACATGTTTTCAGAATGTTTGTTTGCTTTATAGAGTCTTTTCAGGTGAAAAACAGGTTAAATTTGGATTATGCCCTCAAAGCTTGGTTAAGGATGAATTAGAGCAGTTTTTGGAATTTCAGCCATAAAGCAGCGATCGATCAATCTACACACTTGATTGATTGATCCTCGATGTTCAGCAAAAGATGTGCTCGACCCATTGATCGATGAAGACCTTTTGGAGTGATGAGTGTGATTTTTAATGGTTTTAGAGCCCTATTTTAGGTTGTTTTGCATCCGATTAGATAGATTTTCCATGCGTTCCGGTCCATTTAGGTTAGTTTTGCACTTTTTGCATTTGCATTTGGAGTTTTGGAGTTTTTCTAGGAAAATGAGCAAAAAGGAGCTTAAAATGGAGCTAATGCCATTGGAACCAGCTGCTAAGGAGAAGGAGTTGCTCAGACTCGGATCGTTGCCTCGTGGTTTGCATGGCGAGGATTGCTCGGATCGCAAACGGAAGGAAACCTCAGTCAAAACCACTCCTCGGTGTCCAAGCTCGCCAAGGAACAGCGAGGAGAAGATTCCTAGTTAACCGACTTAGGTCGGTTTGATCATTAGGGTTATGCAAATAATCGTATAAATACCCTTTAATCATCATTTTATAGAAGTATCTGATGTTTTAGAAAAAAAACTCTCTCTAATTTTCGTTGTTGCTTTCTCTAAGATTGTTTAAGGTACTTTGTTGAATCATTTTGGAAGTTTAATGCATTA
>OVBA01000301.1:0-10377 GCA_900406435.1 Lepidium aucheri
TGCATCAGAATGTAGGTATATTCCTACTCTCACAGATTACTTATCTCGCACCAACCAGCTCAAATGAACAAGAAGACAACTCAGTCTCCATAACAAATACGGAACACCATCAGAATGAAGACCAAGAAGAACGAGGAACTCAGCATCAGCAGGGACAAATCTTTGACCAAACCATTCCCACTCGTTTGGACAGGATAACAACGATGGCACCAATCCTTCAGGTCACGGCTCAACATCTCAACATGGGCAATAGGGTTACGGAAGGTTTTGAACTTTACTTAGCCACTTCATCCACTCAACAACATCTGGAGATGCTTATGAACAGAGAAACCAAGCGAAAACGCTACCCCGACTCAGAGGAAGCTCCTCCACACAAAGCTCACCGCTCGCTTTAGAGCCTTCTCGCCGTCGGTGTTCTCCCTCAGTACATGAAGTTTATATATAATGGTCTATCAAAGTCTCTAGTCTAATATTTTGATCAATCTAATTATGTTCTCGATCATGCAACATTAAGACTTTTGGTTTGTTTTTTCGTTCATGTTTATCGGATTGTATTCGGCTACAAGCCGAAATTTAGTTTTTTGTCTTCTAGGTTTAAAATTTGCAACTCTATTTTTAATCAAGTTTCAGTTTGAAGGAAAAAAAAACACTAATGCTAAAGGGTAATTTTGTCAAATCGGTAGCTTTCTATCATTCTGAGATTTTTTGTAAACAGAGAGATTAATTTCTCGGAAGTCAAATGGTTGGTTTTACGAGGTGTCCACCAACTGTTCGACAAAATGATCTTTCTTCGTGACAATCGGTAAGTCATAAAGTCTTATTGTTTACTGAAATGCATAATTCCAGGGTTGTAAGTATTTGAATTAGTTTCTACTTTTTTGGCTTCTAGTTTGCATATCGCTATCGAAGTTAATGTTTTTTGGTTTTGGGGTCTCTTTCTTGCACGTATGAAGATACATATATCTCAATTTTGATATCTCTACTTAGGTCAATTTCTTTTGCTTTCTTCTACAAATGTTTATCAGTTATCATATTCCTTTCATGATTACAGATAGACAAAAGAATCGGTTTTTAAGGTCAATTCTAATTAGTTGTATCTGAGGTTGAGCTGGCTATCTTATTTTTCTAATCCTGTCGTTGTCATTGACTTGATGAAATCCATTTCAAACCATTTGTTCTTATCAGTTATCACATTCCTTGAATCTTAGTGTTTTATTGATTTCTCAAAAAGAATACATCTTTCTAGTTTTCATTGTGTGCATTAACATATTTTGAAGTTTACAGATGAACCACCTGTATTGGTGACTAATTGTCTCTTGTTCAATAGCTAATCGTGGCCGTATAGCAACTAGCTCAGTACTGGAATAGATATGTGCTCTTATTAGTCACTTTACTTAGTCATTATCATGAAGTTTTATTAAAGTTTGACTCTGCCTGTTCTCCCGTTGGCTTGAGAGAAAAGATGTCTTCTCTTAGATATCCTTGAGTTCGCAATTCCTTTGTGGTTATTGTAAACTATATTTATGATTTAGGATAAGCATCAAACATGTCTTCCTCATTTTAATAACATGTCATAGTTATAGTCATAAGCATTCAATATATAGAGATATGATTTGTTTACTCTTAAGGTCAATTATATGATGAAGTTGTTTATCAAAAAACAATTTCAATCATAGCTGGGATCACGATTTCAGAGCATTTATCATGGTTTAGTCGTTGACTTGCTGCTAAGTATACATATCAGTTGCACCGTCTTTGTCTCTTGTGTTAATAGTTGCTTTTCCCTGCAGATATGGCCAACTCAATCTTGTTCATTTCTTTTGTTTTTGTTATCCCTTTTGTCTGTTCAGTTCACTTTGACATACGTCGTTTCGAATCAGATGATTCTGAATTGGCATACCAAGGAGATGCAAGAGCAGACGGGGCTGTTGAGCTTAACAACATTGCCTACACATGCCGTGCCGGTTGGGTTACTTATGGTAAGGAGATTCCTTTATGGGTCCCGGGTTCCGGTATGCCTTCGGATTTTACTACCCGTTTCTCCTTTAGAATTGATACCCGGGGCGTTGGGGATGGTAATTACGGTCAAGGGTTCGCTTTCTTTCTAGCTCCGGCTAGAGTCCAGTTACCTCCCAACTCTGCTGGTGGCTTCTTGGGTCTATTCAATGAAACCAATGTTCACTCTTCTTCTTTTCCACTTGTTCATGTCGAATTTGACACATTTTTTAATTCAAACTGGGACCCTCTCAATTTAAAGTCCCATGTGGGAATCAACAACAACTCTCTTGAATCCTCTAACTACACTTCTTGGAATGCAAGCACACACAACCAAGATATAGGTCGTGTACTCATCTTCTATGATTCCGCTAGAAGAAACTTAAGCGTCTCCTGGACTTACGACTTAACATCTGATCCTTCAGAGAATTCAAGCCTATCTTACATCATAGATCTCTCAAAGGTACTGCCATCAGAAGTTACGGTTGGGTTTTCTGGCACAACTGGAAGTGTAACCGAGGGAAATAGACTTATCGCATGGGAGTTCAGTTCAGACCTGGAGTTAGAAGATATAAAGAAAAGTCAGAATGACAGGAAGACGATGATAATTGGTATTTCAGTTTCAGGTTTTGTTTTGCTGGCCTTGTTAATTGCCTCGCTCATAGTCTTCATCAAACGGAAGCAGTGGAAGAAGAAGGAAGAGGAGACAACAAACTTGGCGTCAATAAATGAAGATCTCGAAAGAGGAGCAGGACCAAAAAAGTTTACTTACAAAGAACTTGCATCAGCTGCTAACAACTTCTCAGATGAGAGGAAGCTAGGAGAAGGAGGGTTTGGAGCGGTTTATAAAGGGTACTTACATGGCTTTGATATGATGGTTGCGATAAAGAAGTTTGCTGGCGGGACTAAGCAGGGTAAAAGAGAGTTCATTACAGAAGTAAAGATAATCAGCAGTTTGAGACATCGAAACCTTGTACAACTCATTGGTTGGTGTCATGAGAAAGATGAGTTTCTAATGATATACGAGTTCATGCCTAATGGTAGCCTCGACGCCCACCTATTTGGTAAAAAACAGCATCTCGCTTGGCCTGTGAGGTGCAAGATAACTCTCGGTCTAGCCTCTGCAGTGCTTTATCTTCATGAGGAGTGGGAGCAATGTGTTGTGCACAGAGACATCAAGGCGAGTAATGTGATGCTTGACTCCAATTTTAATGCGAAGCTTGGTGATTTTGGGTTGGCTAGGTTGATGGACCACGAGCTGGGACCACAGACTACAGGGTTAGCAGGAACATTTGGCTACATGGCTCCTGAATACATAAGCACCGGAAGGGCAAGCAAAGAATCTGATGTCTACAGCTTTGGAGTGGTTACATTAGAGATTGTAACAGGAAAACAATCTGTGGATCCAAGACAAGGAAGAGTGGAGCCTGAAACAAGCCTTGTAGAGAAAGTGTGGAATCTATATGGAAAAGGAGAAGTGACTACAATAATTGATGCGAAACTCAGAGTGGATGGTTTTGACGAGAAGCAAGCGGAATGTCTCATGGTAGTCGGACTATGGTGTGCTCATCCTGATAGAAACTCGAGGCCTTCCATAAAACAAGCAATCCAAGTGTTGAATCTTGAAGCACCAATGCCTCATCTTCCAACCAAAATGCCTGTCGCCACTTATCATGTGTCAACGTCAATTACTACGACGTCTGTCAACTCTAGTGGAGCTACCGTAACGTTTTCAAGTGTTCAACTTGGTCGTTGACTGACCTTTCTTGCTTCATGGCCAACGTTTTCCAGTGTGTGTTGCTGTACATTTATCCTCTTTTACTCTTGTTTATTTTGTGCCTTTCTTGTTGCTTCTGTGTGTTTATCAATAATACTCCAATGGTTCCACTAGTTATTATGGCCATGAAGGCTCTAAAGTTTTCTCGTGCTTCTCCAATTCAGCTTCTTGCAATAGTTCCATGCCCAAAAAAAAAAAAAAAAACATCAAATTCGTCTCACGCAAATGGCGATAGATAAATGCAGAAAACAACAATCGAAGAATACAAATATGAAACTTGATTTTACTTTTCTATGAACATTTCACATTGTTTTCAGGGATAACGTCATTTGGTAGGTGGGTTTGTTCGTGCACGTAGAACGATACAAATATTTCAATTTGGAAAAATTCACTTGTTCATTATTATGGTCAATACTGTTTTGTTTATCTATGCAATTGTCTATCACATTCCTTTCATGATAACACAGAATAAGTTGAAAACAAAGGAAACAGTAAGGATTAAAGGTTGATGCTTAATGACTAATCCGTATTTTATATGAGATTGAGGTGGCTATATAATTTTTCTAATCCACGGTTTTCCATTGACTCGTTATCACTCCATATTTTCTTGAAGTTTAGTATTTTTTAATTTCTCTAAATATCTTTTGTACAGTATGCATTGACATGTGAAATTTGCAGGTGAACAAACCTCACTAGGAATATAAATTACCTCCGTTTCCATAACTAATCGTGCTAGGTATATGTTGATGTCAAAGATCAACAAGGTTTTCAGGACCAAGACGATATTTAAATTTAAAAAGTAAAGATTTTCGAACTAGCTCAAGAATAAAGTTAAATTAGGATTTTATTGATCGAATATGGAACAATACAAAAAGTTGACTCTTTCATACTAAGAATTGGATGATCTACAATTGATCGATTCTCATCCTTTTATAATCGTAACCTAGCTAACTTGTTCCTAAAAATACGTTGTCACTGACTGAGTCCAAACTCCTCTAGTCGTTGCCCGCATGACTCGGAGTTCGGCTGCCTTAATAAACGGTATTCGAGCTTCTTAATGGGTCAGGCCTTCTGGATTTGGCCACAGTCTTACGGCGACTCTCGCATGGTTCTTTCGGCCTCCTAATTTGCAAAGTGGGCCGTAAGTTCAAAGTTTTGCGATTATCATCAAGCTAAAGGGAATTCCATGGATGATTGTAAAGTGGTTCAACATTTGAAAAGGGATAATCAATGGAAGGAAGGAATGCGTAAGCAAGGTCTGAGTCTAGAGAGGATCCCGACTCAGCCAAAAGAAGACGAAGTAATGATAATGAGCAGCGTGAGTACCAAGAAGTAGAGGTCCAAACCTCAAAGCAGCAAACAAAACGTATAGACTTTATCATGGGTGGATCTTACCTCGTCTCAAATTCCATAAATTCGATAAAAGCTCACCAGCAAATTCTCAGCTTGCATCGAGCTCAACTCATCAGGAGGCTGTAATAAAATTTAATGAAAGCGAGACATCGCACCTCGACAAACCACACGACAATGCAATTGTAATTGCTCTAGAAGTTGCAGGATTTGAACTCTCACGAATAATGATTGACACCGGAAGCTCGGTAGACCTGCTTTTCTATGATGATTACAAGCGAATGAATTTCGAAGACTCAGAAATGAACTGTGATAAAAAACCGCTTACCAGCTTTGACGGAAACACGATATTCTCATTAGGAACTATAACGTTGTTTGTAGTCACTCAAAAAATTCGTAAGCTTGTAAAGTTTGTAGTCGTAGACAAACCAGCTCCTTTTAATGCAATTCTTGGGCGACCCTGGTTGAACAGTATGAAGGTTGTAGCTTCAACTTACCACAAGTGCGTAAAGTTCTCAGTCAAGAACGGAATCAGAGTCATTCGAGCAAGTCAATCTGCGTCAAGGAGATGTCATAGAACTGAATTTGAAAAACTTCGAAATGAAGCCTTATAGCCATTAGAAAATAAAAGCGTCAATGCTACTGCGAGACCTCGATTAGTATCTTTAGAAGCTGTAGCAATTGACAAGGAATTCCCTAAGAATTGGAATCGATTTGGAACCAGACATTAAAACCGAGCTAATCACATTCTTACAAGAAAACAAAAAAAAACGTTTGCGTGTGAACCATCTGATATGGTAGGAATAAGCATCAAAGTTACCTCGCATGAATTAAAAGTTGATCCAACATATAAACCGGTCAAACAAAACGAAGGAAACTTGGTCTGGAAAAAGTAGTTGCAGTCAAAGAAGATGTACACTGGCTGCTAAAGAACGGATCAATTAGAGAAGTTAAGTACCCTGACTGGCTGGCTAACCCAGTAGTAGTGAAAAAGAAAACTAGAAATTGGAGGATGTGTGTGGACTTCACTGACCTAAACCAAGCATGCCCAAAAGATAGTTACCATATGCCTCATATAGACCAAATTGTTGAAGCAACTGTGGGGCATAAGTTAATGTCGTTTATGGATGCCTTTTCAGGCTACAACCAGATATTTATGCAACCCGACGACCAAGAGAAAACATCTTTCATAACTGACCAAGGTATCTACTGCTATAGGATAATGCCTTTCGGATAAAAAAATGCGAGGGCAACTTATCAGCGATTGGTAAACAGAATGTTCACTGAATAAATAATGAAAACCATGGAAGTTTATATCAATGATATGCTTGTAAAAAGTATGGCTTCAAAAGACCACATCAAGCAACTTTGGAGGTGCTTCGAAACTTTAAACAAATATAATATGAAGTTGAACCCAACGAAGTGCTCTTTCGAAGTCACCTCAGGAGAATTTCTCGGGTACCTCGTCACATAAAAAGGAATTGAAGCAAACCCGAAGCAAATAGACGCTTTATTAAGCCTTACGACACCAAGAACCCCAAAAGATGTCCCACGCTTAACTGGAAGAATAGCAGCACTCAACCGGTTCATTTCATGATCAACAGATAAGTGCCTCCCATTATATAATTTGTTGAAAGGGAAGCAGGTAAAAGTGAAATTGCAATTTGATTGGAACGAAGAATGCCAAAAGCCCTCTGCAAGCTAAAAGGATACCTCACAGAACCTCCTATACTAGCAAAACCAGTGACCGGAGAACCGCTTTACTTGTACATAGCAGTCTCAGAATCAGCCGTGAGTGGTGTAATCGTTTGTGTAGAAGGAAAAGAACAGACACCTACCTACTACATAAGTGCCATGCTCGTGGGAGCAGAAGCAAGATACCCAATTGAAGAGAAATTAGCGTTGGCAGTAGTAACATCGGCGAGAAAGCTACGACCTTATTTTCAATCTCACCCAATAATAGTAATAACTTCACAGCCCCTTAGAACCATTTTGCATAATCCTAGCAAGTCAAGAAGGCTGGTAAAATGGGCTATACAGCTCAGTGAGTTCGATATCGAGTATAGTATTCGATCCAGTATAAAGTCTCAAGTTCTGGCAGACTTAATCGTAGAGTTAGCTCGAAACAGCAAAATCGAGCATACCCCAAGTAAAAGATGGGAGTGGCACGTCGACGGAGCTTCATCCAAGCAAAGAGTACGAGTCGGAATACGGCTGGTATCTCCAGTTGGTGAGATAATTGAACAATCTTTACGGCTATGCTTCGATGCGTCAAACAACGTTGCAGAATACAAAGCTTTGATAGCCAGATTAAGATTGGTTATTAGCCTCGGAGTAAAAGAGTTAATGGCTCACACAGATCCACAACTTATTTCAAGTCTAATAAAGGGAGAGTATGAAACAAAGGATCAAAAGATGTCCACATACAAAGAACTAGCAAACAAAATTATAAAGCAATTCGATGGTTTTGAGCTTGATAAAATTCTGCGAGGAGACAACACCGCCGCGGATGCCCTAGCAGCCTTAGCAATAACTTCTGACTTGGATGCAAAAAGGATTATACCCGTTGAACATATTGAAAAACCAATCACTGATCAAAAAGCAATAATGACAATTAATCGCGTGTCAAGTAGCCAAAACAAAGCAAAAGATGACGAGCTAGTCCCCATCAAAGAAAACTGATGGGACCTTATCCAACGGTACATACGAGATGGCGAGCTACCCACGGACAAATGGAAAGCTCAGAAAGTAAGATTGAAAAGTGCAAGGCATACTCTAATAAACGATCAGCTTTATAGGAGAAGTATATCTGGCCCCTACCTAAGATGCATAAACGAGGAAGAATCAAACAAGATATTGAGCCAAATGCATGAAGGAAGCTGCGGCAACCATGCGGCTAGGCGAGCATTAGCAATACGGATCAAAAAGCAAGGTTACTTTTGGCCAACAATCGTCTTTGATTATGAGAGACATTCCCAAAAATGCCAGAAATGCCAAAGGCATGCACCGATGATAAATCAACCAGGCGAGCTCTTTAGCTCGACGATAATCCCATACTCCTTCATGGAATGGTCCATGGACATTGTAGGACCGCTGGAGCCATCAGGAATTCGACGAGTTTGTTTCTTGCTAATCTTGACGGACTACTTTTCTAAGTGGGTAGAGGCATAAGCCTATGCAAGTATAACAGGTACCCAAGTATCCGAGTTCTTGTGGAAACACATTGTGTGCCAACACGGACTACCAAATGAAATAATAACCCACAACGGTAACTTCAGCCACTTCCTTCTCGAGGTCAAGTGTGTTGTTCCGAACTCTCGCCAACAGAGCAAGGTTGGTAAGAGCCTCGCGGGCTTTTATTTCGGCATCAGTAGCTCTCTTTTTCCTTCTCCACTTATCCGCAAAAGCAACTTTCGTCTGGTGAAGGGAGGAGACTACAGCAGCCCTTTCTAGCTTGACAGCGTCAAGCTCTGACGCTAACTCCTCAATAGTGGCCTTTGAAGCTTCATACTCCTTTTGAAGCTCACTCCTCACGTTAGCCTCTTGCTCTAGTCTCTCTGCCAAGTTGCGATTGGAGAGCTCGGCTGACTCAGCTCTGTGTTGAGCCTTAGTGTATAAGTCCTTGAACCGCTTACGCTCTTTCTTCTCTCTGCGAAGCGCTTCATCCCTAGCCTCGAGCTTAGCTTTCAACGCATCCCGATAACCCTAGATACTCCGCACTTCCTCCTCATGTTGAGCTATTGTCTCTTTGATAAGGAGCTTGAGATCCTTAGTCACCAGCTGCCCACTTCCTCGTACGCTTCTCAATGGAATTGATGTATTTGTTCTGCATATAAACACTCTAAAAAGAGCAAGACGAGGAGAAAGGAAAAAAGTAAAGACGGATATAAACGAGTAAAAAAAATTATCTACATACAAATCATGTAAACGTACCTTATCGTCGATGTCGGCTATCTCCTTATACTCTGCAAAGAAGATCATTTCCCCGACCGAAGGGATACACGTCTCCAGAGTCCTAAATTTAAGGAGAACGGCGTGGGGATCTTACGACCGTCGGTTGCCTGTCCTTGCAGCAGCTGCAGCCCCTACTGACGAGCTCCCAGCACCCAGTAATAAGGGTGCGTTCCCATCATCCCGTGCAGCGCGACTAGTCATTGCAACAGCTTCTGCAGCATTTGGCAGAGGCGGCAGTGGAGCTAAAACCTGAGTCAACACCAACAGGGATGGCCAAAGAAGTCGTGACCTCGAATGATACCGGTGCTGAGATTTTGGATAAGGCAGGTACGCAATCACTGTCTCCACCGCAGTTGACCTCCATGCGGTCAGATTCAAGACCAGTGCTAGGCGGAGAAGCCTCTAAAGTTGGTGGTTTACTCTCAATCGGGGAGAACGCCGTAATCACGTCCTCCATACGAGCGTTCACGCCCACCTCTTCAGGAATGTTGGCCGAAGTATCAGGAGGCGGAGCTGGAAGAGCGGGCAAAGGAACAGATATGGGGACTAAGTCACCCATCGTAACCCCAATGGTGAGGTCCCTAACTAAACGAGTCGGAAGTGAGATAGGCATCATCCTTCCTTTTGTAGCTCGGCAACGCTTAGTCCGCATGATACAACGAGTTTTGACCCTATATTCTACTGCAAGTGCACAGCAAACGTAATAGTACTTAGGGGTCGAATTCCTCAGAGAACCAACTCACACTTTTAACTTCTATCAAATCGCAAGCTATATCAATCAAGATCAGAGAAATAAATGCTAACAACTTAACGTGGATGTAAACAATAAACTAAAGCAATCGAATTTCGCGTATTCATTCAGGAGTTAGAACTCTTGTCAGGGAAACTATTCAGGAACTAATCTAATCATATTCTCGGCTTGAACATAAATAAAGATAAACCAACTCTCGTTGAATCTACCCCTCTACTAATAATCTAAAGATCCTAACTCTCGTTGGTTTCAGATTACAAATAGGCTTTATTGTTTAGGTTCAATTACCCACAACCCAACCTAGCATCAACTCTCGTTGGTAGTGAAGGAATTGCTCTTCTAATCTAGTTCTGGTTCTTAACAAACTTTTGGAAAGTTAACAACCTAAAATCTTCGACTAGGTGATCAAGCTAATCTATGCATTAAACTCAAGTATCAGAAGGAGAATCTTTATTCATCAATCCTATTTGTTCCCTAACAGTTGAATCCTAAAACCCTAGAATCCCTAAATCCGATCTAAGATCTACTCAGACATTGAACAATGAACAAA
>OVBA01000301.1:10408-75398 GCA_900406435.1 Lepidium aucheri
AAATTCTTCTCAAGTATGAAGAGATCTTCTTCCTAGCTTACAAACTCTAAAACTGCTGTGAAAATCGTTCTTCTTAAGCTCAAAGACGACTTACAAAAAATAAAATAGGAAAAGAGTATTTATAAGTTTCAAAACAATAGCTGAAAAATCGTGAAATTAGGTTTCTTCGAAGGGCATCGATCGATCGATCCTCGTGTTGATTGATCGATCTTTGGATTTTGAGTTGATCTTTCAGAAGCCAAGTCAATCTTCAGATCGAGTGCATATTCTTTGTTAAAGTACTGATCGATCGATCCTTGTATTGATCGATCGATCCTCTCTCTCGTGGAGAATACCTGAAAATGCTTCAAACTTCTCCAAAGTCCACCTTCAAGCATGATTCCAACTTTGAACGTTTTTTACCTGAAATCTCAATAAAGCACAGACAAATTCCCCAAATATAACCATAATAATAAGCTCAAAACCGACAAAATATGAGGAACTTTACCGCACTTTACATTTGAGTCTCGACTTGTCACGCACAAACAAGGAATTCTCTGGAACTTAAAAATGAATAGAAATGATGATTACAAAATAAAAGATAAGAGCTAAAATGCAAAAACTCTAAAGTCCGTTGTTAAAATGTTCTTACCAACACGCGGGGACCAGAGGGCAGCATCTAGTCTCTCCCTTGTAAAAGCAGTCCAAGCCGCACCTTCTCCCCTAAGCAAAGCAGCAAATTCGACGAGCTCTGGAGTCGGGGACAACTAAAACTTCCTGCAAAAATAAAAAAAATAGTAAATTAATCAGTTATCCTGAATAATGAAGCAAATATTATATTCGTAATAAGAAAATAGAAGTCGCGGACTCCAAATGCCCACCGAGCTCGCGTGACCAAGAAGTACACAGTCGCCATAAAGGAAAATCACTGACGCTTGAAGGACAGATCTTGAAGAAGAAGTACTGATCAGGCTTCTTCGTGTCCTTATTTGGGAGGTTGTTTATAACCTTTCGATCCTTCGGGGGGGACAGGTAGTAGGTGCCGCAACCTCCCAGATTTTTCTTCACACTACACAACCACATCAGATCCGGGCCACTCATTGGTCGACCAACTTCTATCGCTCGAGTAAAGATCGCCAGCATCATCTGGATGACTGACGGGCACGCTTAGGTAAGTCACATTCCAACGGCGTCTAACTACGCCAGCAGTCAAGCCGGATTGGAAACCGGAGTCCGCACTCCTTGAAATACAGCACGTGCGCATAAAACCCCTTTGGGAGAACTTCCGGTGACATACCAGGCCTAGGAAATAACGTAACCACGTCCCCCAAGAAACCGTACTTCTCACCAAAAAGGTTGAGAAGTTTATGGGTAAAGACAAAGCGGGGTGAGGCCCAAATTTCTCCTCTCCAACTAGTGATGTTGAACAATAGACCTCATCCTCGACAAAACTGTCGACCGAATAGATGACATCTTCGTCCGTAGAGCTCTCGCCGGCAGAATCATGCCATGATGAGCAACCCCTCTGTCGTTTTCTTCTGTTACGTTGTTGTACGCTCCCAGTATTTTCAAAAAAAGGACGAGATATCAGCGACATTCGAATAAAAATGCAGAGAAAATAAAAGGAAGAAAAGTAAGAAATTTATCAAAGAACCTTAGGAAGTAAAATAACAATGGCGGTCTCGAAAACGCTCCGGGAAGTAAATGAAGGAAGAGAAACCGTCTCTTCGTCTTTAAAGTGCACCCCATCGGGAACCGTCGAGCACGTCAGCTGTCACGGCAGCGATGTGCACCATGTGGCCCACGCGTACGAAAAGCAAATCCAACGGTGCAGAAGAAGCACGCGTTGGAACTCAAAGGTCGCACTATCACAAGCCATTTAAACTTTGGGGCATGGCAGTCTTGGGCCAAGCCCATCTGAGTGTATCAGGCTCGACCCACAAACAACGACTGCAAAAATTAAAAGCCCACAGAAGAACCAATAATAATAAATAATACAGTTCGGGCTACAAGTCCGCAAGCGAAAACACACAAAGGTCACCAGATTGGTCACCTGGTGGAACCGCGTGAAATCCAAATGAGTTGTTGTCTTAAAACCAACAACGAATTATTCATATAAAACCCAAATTTTTTAGCAATAATTGTCTTAAACCAATAATGTGCCACAAAATAACAATGGGAGCACAAAACAAGCAATGAAACAAATGACTAACGACCTCGTCAGATTATTACAAAGATAACCAAAGGAAAAGAGTGGACTGAATTAAAGAAAACCGGCTATTAGTTAATACGACGAGTAGAGTCGAGGTAACCAAGTTGCAAAGTGTCAAGGTCCATCGGATTATCCGGACCGCAACCTCCCGATAGATTCCCACCACTCACATCGGAAGCAGCTGCTATCCCAAGGTCGAGCTCCAAGTCCAGTTGTTTGTCTTTTAAACAAGCCTCCTTGCTGTCAAGGTCCAGATCATCTTTCTTAATTCTCCCGATTATGTCAAGGCACGCGTTAACCTCAGCCACCTTAATCTCCAATCCTCCCTCCAAGTTTCGCCTGTCGAGCCTAGCCTTTAGCTGGGCATAGCGCTCGCGGTATTTAGCGGCTAAGTCCTTCATCGAGGCATCGACCGCAGCTGCAATAGTAGTCTGAGAGCTTCGTCTCGAGCTTCGCATTCATGTTGCAACTAGTCTTCGAGTTCAGCAACCTTGCCAAATTCTTAGCCTCCCAATCCTGAGCAAAGCTCAGCATGTTAGTAAGCGTGTTAACCATCTTGCTAGGTTCCTTGGCGGTTGAACTCCAGAGGTTAGCCTTGTAACCACCTACGCACTTGTGAAACGCACCAATAGCCTGCGGACAAAAAATAAAGAAAAATATAAGTAAGAAATAAGGCTAGGGAGCGAGAAAACAGGAAAGGTACGCTAAACTGACATAACCAAAAGCTTCTAAGGCTTCTGAGTAGCTAGTATTTTTGGCAATATCCCTTAACGTAGGAATCATACACCCTCGAGGATTGAAGTGCCTCAAAATAATAGCCATCCCTTGCCTATCTTCAAGAATCGGACAGTCTTTGTTGTGTTGAAAACTCCACCGAAACTTCGGACTGGAGGACGATGGTCCATGACGATACTGGTCTGTCGAACACCACTGGATTCAGCATCTCTGGACACGTCAGGATCACAGGTCTCGTCTTCTTCACGAGCATTGTTTGAAGTTCGAGCTCGTTTAAGAGAAGGTTCTTGCGAGTCTATCCTTCTTCCAGCAATGTCAGTCCGGGAAGGATCGGTTGAAGGAGTACCCTCCAAAGTGATTGCCGGAAGAGGGGGAAGCTCGCATTTGTCATTAGATGTTGAGTGATAATATACGAGAGATCGCGGGCGGGAACCACTGTAATGAGAGGTTGAGTTCCAACCACGAGAATTACCTAAAAATTAATAATAAATAATAAGGAAGCAAGTATCGTAACCCGATAAGGGAGTGTAGGACCCCAGATTAGCGGATGTGCAATACAACGATAAATAAATAGGAAAACGATGTATCTGGAGATCTGCTGCTACGGGATCGATATGATGCGGACGTACCATCTTCTCCCATAATCACGTAATAGCTTGTTTAGTATAGTTCACTTTCTAGATGTGATTGAAGGAATAAGGTTCGAACGCATGTATATATAGAAGGAAATCGCGAGATAATGTTTATCAAGAAGGAATCTTTTTGAATTTAAACAAATTCTTGATATCAGGCGAAGTCGTTCCAAGACGGTAATTTCAAATTTGAAACAAAGAATCAAACGCGTTTTAAATAAAGTAGCTCCAAAGATAAAGTTCATGGAATCGGCGTGGCCACCAAAACACATGAGCTGGGGGCAATTGTTGGTACCTGGTCCGGCAACGGCCTATTTCGTAAAATATGAACTTACGGCCCACTTCGAAAATTAGCAGGCCGAAAGGACCATACGAGAGTCACTGCAAGACCGTGGCCAAATCCAGAAGGCCTATCCCATTAAGAAGATCGGATCCTGTATATTAAGGCAGCCGAACTCTGAGTCATGCGGGCAAGAGGTAGAGGAGTTTGGATTCAGTCAGTGACGGCATATTTTTAGGAACAAGTTAGCCAGGTTACGATTATAAAAGGATGAGAATCGATCAATTGTATATCATCCAATTCTAAGTCTGAAAGAGTCAACTTTTTGTATTGTTTCCATATTCGATCAATAAAATCCTAATTTAACTTTATTATTGAGCTAATTCGAAAATCTCTACTTTGTTAATTTAAATATCGTTTTGGCCATGAAAACCTTGTTGATCTATGACATCAACAATACATATCAATATACTCTTTATCTACTGTACGAATGTTTCTCCCTGCAAATATGTCCAACTTAATTTTGTTCTTTTCCTTGCTTTTGGTTCTTCCTTTTGTCATTTCAGTTCAGTTTTTTTTTTTTCACACTGGTCCCACCTTTTTGTGGGCCGTAGACCCCACATGGGGATATTTTGCTCCCAGTGTAGCGTTCTGGGAATTGATCCCGAGTGTTGGGACTGAGGAGAGTGGTACTCAACCACCTCAACCAACTCATCCTGGCTCAGTTCAGTTTAACATACGTAGGAGATGCAAGAGCAGACGGGGCTGTTGAGCTTAGCAACATGGACTACACATATCGTGCAAGTTCGGGCTACTTATGGTAAGGAGATTCCTTTATGGGTTCCAGGTTCTGATAGGCCTTCGGATTTTACTACCAGTTTCTCCTTCAGGACTGATACACGGAGTAATGGGTACCGTAAATATGGTCATGGGTTCATTTTCTTTCAAGCTCCGGCAAGAATACAGTTACCTCCCAACTCAGCTGGTGGCTTCTTGGGTCTATTCAATGAAACCAATGTTCAGTCTTCTTCTTTCCCACTTGTTCATATCGAATTTGACACTTTTACTAATCCAGAATGGGACCCTAACGATGTGACATCTCATGTTGGAATCAACAACTCTCTTGTTTCCTCTAACTACACTTATTGGAATGCCAGCACACATACCCAAGATATAGGTAGTGTACTCATCGTGTATGATTCCACTAGAAAAAACTTGAGCAAGAAAAATAAGGCTGCGACTATTTTGGTGATTGGCCATGTGTACAGCTCATTCTCAACTCTGCCGTTGAGCAATGGAACACCCATGTGCAGATCCTTCACCTGAAAAGTTAAGGAAATAATTCAACTGATACCAAATTAGTATTGCAGAGATGATAAACCGAAAGCAGATTCTTATGTAAATGTGGAAAATAAAGAATCTCATTAAGTTTTAGAGGACGAGATGATATAGAAAGTGAACCAGTTCCCGTTTGAGCGATTGGAATTGAGGAACCATCCGCAATTGTCACTCCATCTCCACCACTAAATGCTGGTGCTGGACAAGTTGTCGAGATTTGTAGTCAGATGGTGAGTCGCACCAGTATCAAGGACCCAATTCTGTGGATTGTAGGGCTGTGTAGCTGCCATATGAGCTCTAGGCTGTCAGGAGGACGACGTAGCAGATTATGTAGGATTGTATGGCTGAGGCAATTGAGCACAACATCTTGCACTGTGACCAAAAACGTCACACAACTGGCACTTTCTCTGGTATCCTCGAGACCCTCTTTGATTGTTGTTGTTGTTACCAGAGTATTGCTGTTGTTGCAGTTGTTGTTACCACCAGATTGTTGTTGTTGTCCATTGTTTCGCTGTTGTGACCGGTTTATGTTGCTGTTATTTGGCTAATTTGAATTACAGTAATGAGTCTCATTTGCTGTAACAGGAAGTGTTGATGAGACAGGAAGAGAAGCGTTGAGCTTCAGTTCATGATTGATTAGTTTTTCATATAGTTCAGTGAGGGAAGGCGTGACATCTCTGCCTTCGATCTGATCCACGAGTGTTTAGTAATCATCCAAGAAACCCTCCAGAATATATTCTACCTTGTCTTCATGATCCAGAGGCTAACCAAGTGGAGCAAGCTGATCAAATCTGGTTGTATGACCTTGAAAATATTCTACAATCAATTAACAGCCTTTCGTCCATTGCTTGATTTGTTGCTTCAATTATTTTAGGTGACCACGACTGGGTTTAGTGTAAGTAGCCATCAACGTATTCCAAATCTCAGCAGAAATATTGGCTGTGGCGAGTAGGGGTTGAATGTTGATGGAGATGGCACCAAGCAAAGCGCTGAGAATGAGCTTGTCTTGGCGTTTCCACATCAAGAATGCTGGATTAATTGCAACACCGGCGTCTATCCAAAGTAGGAGCAAGAGAAGGAGTTGTAAAATCAACGTAACCAGCTAAATCATATCTTTCAAAAAGAAAACAGACTTGTCTGCGCCACATCACGAAATTAGAGGGAGTAAGCTTAGAGACATTAGTCCTATTGACATGAAGAATGGTTTGCGGATCTGTGATGGTGATGGGTTCAGAAGCCGTAGGTGGAGCAGCCATGAGGAAATTGAAAATTGAGATACAACAATGAGAAGTTTTGAAATATCAAAGACCGAAATGCTCTGGTACCATGTAAGAATGTTGGTTCTATGGTCTTATTAATAATGACAATACAGTATATATACGATACATAGGAGTCCTAATTACATAACTAATTATTACATAATTATCCTTTCCATATCTTGTCATATAGTTTATTCTTGTTGTCAATACTATTTGTTTTCATATACAGTTGTTTATCACACTCCTTCCATGATAACGTAGAATAAGTTGACAAAAATGAAAAACAGGAAACTGTAAGGATAAAAGGTTGATGCTTAATGACTAATTCGTAACTTATATGAGGTTGCGCTGACTATATTATTTTTCTAATCTAAGGGTTTCCATTGACTCGTTCTCAGTCCATAGATTCTTGAAGTTTAGTATTTTTTAATTTCTCTAAATATCTTTCGTACAGTGTACATTTTGACATGTTAAATTTGCAGGTGAACATCCTCACTTGGTATATAAATTACCTCTGTTTCAATAACTAATCGTGCCAAGTGTATACATATCAATATACGAATGTTTCTCCCTGAAAATATGTCCAACTCAATCTTGTTGTTTTCATTTGTTTTGGTTTTCCCTTTTGTCATTTCAGTTCAGTTTAACATACGTAGTTTTAGGTCAGATGATTCTGAAATAGCATACCAAGGAGATGCAAGCGCAGACGGGGCTGTTGAGCTTGTCAACATGCGCTACACATGCCGTGCAGGTTGGGCTACTTATGGTAAGGCGATTCCTTTATGGGTTCCAGGTTCTGATAAGCCTTCGGATTTTACTACCCGTTTCTCCTTCAGAATTGATACCAGGGGCGTTGGGTACAGTAACTACGGTCAAGGGTTCTCTTTCTTTCTAGCTCCAGCAAGAATCCAGTTACCTCCCAACTCAGCTGGTGGCTTCTTGGGTCTATTCAATGAAACCAATGTTCAGTCTTCTTCTTTTCCACTTGTTCATGTCGAATTCGACACTTATACTAATCCAAACTGGGACCCTAACGATGTGACATCTCATGTGGGAATCAACAACAACTCTCTTGTTTCCTCTAACTACACTTATTGGAATGCAAGCACACATAATCAAGATATAGGTCGTGTACTCATCGTGTATGATTCCACTAGAAGAAACTTGAGCGTCTCTTGGACTTATGACTTAACATCTGATCCTTCCGAGAATTCAAGCCTATCTTACATCATTGATCTTTCAAAGGTATTACCATCAGAAGTTACGGTTGGATTTTCTGGCACAACTGGAAGTGTAACCGAGGGAAATAGACTTCTGGCTTGGGAGTTCAGCTCAGACCTGGAGTTAGAAGATATAAAGAAAAGTCAGAATGACAGGAAAGGGATGATAATTGGTATTTCAGTTGCTGTGTTTGTTTTGCTGACCTTTTTTGTTGCCTTACTCATCTTCTTCTTAAAACGGAAGCAGTGGAAGAAGGAAGACGAGGAGACAACAAACTTGACGTCAATAAATGAAGATCTCGAAAGAGGAGCAGGACCAAAAAAGTTTACTTACAAAGAACTTGCATCAGCTGCTAACAACTTCTCAGATGAGAGAAAGCTAGGAGAAGGAAGGTTTGGAGCGGTCTATAAAGGGTACTTACATGGCTTTGATTTGATGGTTGCGATAAAGAAGTTTTCTGGTAGGTCTAAGCAGGGTAAAAGAGAGTTCATTACAGAAGTTAAGATAATCAGCAGTTTGAGACATCGAAACCTTGTTCAACTCATTGGTTGGTGTCACGAGAAAGATAAGTTTCTAATGATATATGAGTTCATGCCAAATGGTAGCCTTGACGCCCACCTATTTGGTAAAAAACCACATCTTGCTTGGCCTGTGAGGTGCAAGATAACTCTCGGTTTAGCCTCTGCGCTGCTTTATCTTCACGAGGAGTGGGAACAGTGTGTTGTGCACAGAGACATCAAGGCGAGTAACGTGATGCTTGATTCCAATTTCAATGCCAAGCTTGGTGATTTCGGGTTGGCTAGATTGATGGACCACGAATTGGGTCCACAGACTACAGGGTTAGCAGGGACATTTGGCTACATGGCTCCTGAATACATAAGCACCGGAAGAGCAAGCAAAGAATCTGATGTTTATAGCTTTGGAGTTGTTACACTAGAGATTGTAACAGGAAGAAAATCTGTAGATCCAAGACAAGGAAGAGTAGAGCCTGAAACAAGCCTTGTGGAGAAAGTGTGGAATCTATATGGAAAAGGAGAAGTGACTACAATAATTGATGAGAAACTCAGAGTGGATGGTTTCGACGAGAAGCAAGCGGAATGTCTCATGGTAGTCGGACTATGGTGTGCTCATCCTGATAGAAACTCGAGACCTTCCATAAAACAAGCAATCCAAGTGTTGAATCTTGAAGCACCAATACCTCATCTTCCAACCAAAATGCCTGTGGCTACTTATCATGTGTCAACTTCAAGTACTACAACATCAATCAGCTCTACTGGAGCCACAGTAACGTTTTCAAGTGCTCAACTTGGTCGTTGATCAGATCTGTGTTGCTGTCTATATATATCCTCTTTAACTCTTGTTTTTTCTGTCTTTCTTGTTGCTTTGTGTCATTGCCCTGCTTCGTGTCTTTTATTATGTATAGATGTCTTTGCTTAGGTAGGGCTTATAAAATGTAATAATTTGAAATGAAAGTCAAAACGCGCCAGGAAGGGGTCGAACCTTCGGCCTTCTGCTTAGGAAACAGACGCTCTATCCACTGAGCTACAGGCGCCTTTTGATTTGTTGCTACACATTTATTTTATTAAACAATAATTTAATGTGATATCATAGAGAAAATCGGTTGAACTGACTTCTCTAACTAAAATTCACATTGGTGAGTTTGTTGACGATTTAATTTGGGCTTTTGAGGCCGACCAAAGAAAAAGAAAAAGATTATTATTTTGTAAAAGAAATAAAACTATAATGGTATTAACGGGTTTAGTTCACCAACTAACATAATAAATCTTCCCTACTTAGACTACGCATGCAATTTTTTGTCTTTATGTAAAGACTAAATATCACTACTAATTTACTTGAGACAAACCAAGTTACTAAATTAAGTGATTGTATAATACATCTTAAATTTACTTAAGTGATGCTAGAATGAAAAGTTATGTTTTGCGTATAGACTTAGACATCTATAAATACTTGTATGAACTGAGTATGACATTTTCAGACAACAATGTTTAAAAGCAAAAAATAAAAAGATCCACAACAGGTCAATTAGTTTTCACTTGGGTTTGTCTCACGGAAAGTTGGTTGATTTTAATGAATTAGGTGATAGGTGATGATATATAGTGATCATAAGTCTCATAAAGTCGTTTTAAACCTCGAAAATTAAGGAATCCATCAACGCCGATATAGGTTAGTGTCACAAGTTTGAGATGGGTCCATGTTGTCACGCATGACAAATTCACAATGGTTATGTTGAGAAAGAAAATCATTATATTTATTCGTAAACCAAAACAATTATAGCCATCATTATAGAAAGGATTACTCTTATGTAGTAAAAACTTCATTTTGTAATCTGACTCGAAAGTGATACTAGTATTTTTGTGAATATTAATACTCTATATATATATATATATATATATATATATATATATTTGGATGTCAAAAATTTATACAAATGATCGATGGCTTAGTTTGTAGTCAAATTTGTCTGCCATATGTTTCCTCTCTTTATGCCGCCATGAAAAATATTGAAAATACAAATAAGAAAAAATTAGACAGCACACTCTCTATTTGTCAATTTTAAAACAAAGATTTTGTCAACTCTATAGTGCACATCTATACATCCTTTTTCTCCTTTGTCTTTTTTTTTCTTTCAATCTTTTATACTATTATCTTCCTTGTTTCAAACCATAATATAATGCAAAATAGTAATTCATCATTTATAAATAATTCTCCACTGGAGTGGTTCCTCAATTTTGTTAATAAAATTCAAAAAATAACAGAGAAATATAATATATCAATTGTAAATTTGTCATCCAAAATATTAATAAAACCATTAAACCTAAAGTTCCAATACTTGATTTCCTTAAAATTTTCTTTTATTAATAGTTAAATCCACGACCTCCTAATCCATAATCCAAATTTCTCATATTACGCTGTGAAGTTACGCAACTACATGAAATGTAAAAGAAAATTATATAAATAAATAGTTAGTCACTTGTAAAAATATATTCTCAAATGTTTTTTTTAAGAGGAAAAACAGATAGATTTGCTAAACAAACAAGCAAAACCCTAAAAGATGTCCTAATTTCACATGGGCTATTTGTTCATCATCACAGATGAAATATTTTGCGGAGAATATAAATCGAGTGAAATGTAATCTTAAGAAATCCCTTTAAATTAAAAATTTCAATTCATTACAAGCAAAGGTGATGTGTCTTAAAATATAAATGACGAACGAATATGTGCACAAACAGCTGCAGATATTTGAACCGTCGAGTTCGTACTTAGTAAAGGCGTTAGTTACGGCATCAATCTCTAATCCTTTCATCTTCATAAAAAAAAATTATTCAACTAATTTGGAATGAAAAAATTTATTATAAAACAAAAACGAAAACTAAACCAAACTTGACTTGCAGTTGAAAGCAAAAAGGAAACAAAAAAGTAGAGTTGTATAAATATAGCAGAGATTCCAATCCATCTCTACTCAGCAAACCTGACTCTTCTTCTTACTTTCTCATTCTTCCAAGAATAACTATTCTCTCTTCTTTTTTCTTACAGAAGAAACAACAAATTTATAATTTCTCTTTTTTTTTCCCAAATTTTCTTCTGTTTTCTTTTTATTTTCTGGCAAATGGAACTCTGAGTTTGATTTTATTGGAGAGAATCACGGAAGAAGAAGAAGGAGAAAGGACAAACCATTAAAGCTATGGCTCTTGAAGGTATTCAATAAAGATAAAAGCTTGTTTTTATCGTTTGTTTTTTATTTTTGGTAAAATACAAATTTTCTCCAATAAAAATACAAATTTTCGTTTGTGGAAGACGATTATTCACATTTTTGTTGTCCGTGTAACATACAAAGAGAATAACAACAAAGAAAGCAAAGAGAATCAAGAGATAGAGCTTCACAGGAATGACTTAGGACTTGAAGATTCATTATCTCCAAGAGGTGTACTCGGAATCACAGTTATGGCTTCAGATTCTGAAAATAGCACTAGTTGCAGTTCGTGTTCCTCTGATGATAAGTCATCATCAACATCCTCACCACTTTCAATTACTCCGAAAAACGTTTCGTCTTCTAACCATGGTCTTCAATGGAACAAAATGATTGAATCCATCAAGAAGAAGTCTATGAGACGGTTCTCAGTCATTCCTCTTCTATCAAGTTACGAATTCACTCGTAAAAACTTGCGTCGTAAGCAACCAAAGCTCTCTCCGTCTAAGAATGATTTCCCTTGTGAACCCTTCTTTATGGCTAAACCCTCTTGGAGAAACTTCACTTATGAAGAGCTTGCTGCAGCCACCGACCATTTCAATCCTGGTAAAGACAAAAACTTCAAACCTTCCTTCAATAATGATAATCTGAGTTTCCTTCTGAAGCAGAGTCTGTTTTCTTTTTTTATCAGAGAACATGATTGGAAAGGGAGGACATGCGGAGGTATATAAAGGGATTTTGGCTGATGGTGAAACAGTGGCGATAAAGAAGCTGATGAGGCACGCCAAAGAAGAAGAAGAAAGAGTCAGTGATTTCCTTTCAGAGCTCGGTATGATCGCACATGTAAACCACCCAAACGCAGCTCGACTTCGTGGTTTCAGCAGTGATTGCGGTTTGCATTTTGTGCTTGAGTACTCTCCCCATGGCAGCCTCGCTTCTATGCTCTTCGGTACTCTTCAAGTCTCCTTTTTATTGTTAGTCCTTTCTTTTTAATCAGACATTGTTGTGATCTTGTGTCTCTGATCTTTTTGTAGGATCAGAGGAATGTCTGGAGTGGAAGATAAGGTATAAAGTGGCTCTAGGTATAGCTGATGGTCTCAGTTATCTCCACAATGCTTGCCCAAGACGAATTATTCACCGTGACATCAAAGCTTCTAACATATTGCTCAACCAAGATTACGAAGCACAGGTAAACGACTTTTAATGACGTCCCTAAAGGTTAAAGGTTGGTTTGAAACTTATGTCCCATCTCGTTTCAGATTTCAGATTTCGGACTTGCAAAATGGCTCCCAGAGAATTGGCCTCATCTTGTTGTTTTCCCAATCGAAGGAACATTCGGGTAAAAAAAGAGAAAGCTTTTTGATGAACACCATATGTGATCAAAACCAAAGATCCAATTTTCTCAATGGCTTTATTCTTTTGCCTCCAGATATCTGGCTCCAGAATACTTTATGCACGGCATTGTTGATGAGAAGATTGATGTGTTTGCCTTTGGGGTATTGCTTCTAGAGATCATAACTAGTCGTCGAGCTGTGGATACAGCAAGCAGACAGAGCCTTGTTGCATGGGTAATACACTTAAAACTCTTTTAATTAGTAGAACCATCAAAAGAATTCAGCAGGAGATCTTAGGTTTACATAATTGATTTGGAAATGCAGGCAAAACCTTTTCTTGAGAGGAACAGCATTGAGGACATTGTGGATCCTCGACTAGGACATGAGTTTGATCCAACAGAGATGAAACGAGTGATGCTAACAGCTTCAATGTGCATACATCATATACCAGCAATGAGACCTGACATGATCCGGGTATGGTGTTTAATCATCTTTCCAACTTTGCATATCTCCAAAACAAAACCTGTGTATTGGTTTTAATATGGATTCTTGTGCAGCTGGTGCAGTTGTTGCGTGGAGAAGACGGACCATCTGAGCTACACCACAAGGCAGGTGAAAGAGCAAATGTGTGCGATCTACAAGATCACACTTCTTCCTCATACCTCAACGAACTCACTCGCCATAGGCAACTCTTGATGGGGTGTGAATAAAAGCAACCTCTTCCAACTTAATCTCTGAATAACACAAGGCCCCTTGCAGAGGAAGCAACAACTTTTTGCTTGTTATCCTCCATTGGATGCATTTTTTCTTCTCTTAGGACCGAACTGTGATTATCGTCAACATGTGACTCTCTGTTGTGCTCCCAACTTTGTTAGGTCTCTCAACCCCAAAGGAGTTGGTCAATTAGATAAAAGACTCCATTTGTTATGTCTCTGGTTCGTTTGTGAAACAGAAACAGAGCACCAGTTTCAAAATTACGCAACTGTCTCGATGAGAAAAAACAACAAAATTAATACATTCCGAAATCCAGCTGCTGATATCCAATTTCACAACCGCACTCTAATCTTTCGGCTCGACTCATCTTAAGCCAAGAGCAGTTCAAGAGAGCCCCCTCCGGCTAGGTCAAGAAGGCCCATCAACCTTTCAAATGAGGCCATGGAGGCCTTAATGAATTCGTCAATATATTGAACAATAGCAACACGAAATCCTTCTCGAGAGAAAAAAATTCTTAAAAATGGAAACAGAGTACACTAACAGAGCTGATAGCACAGATACATACAAAATAGAAAAGAAACCACCACCACCCAAAAAACTAACGCTTTTAACCACCGAGTTCTACGTTTAATACAATAAAGATTCTTAGATTCTTCCACATTTCACCCCAACCAACTACTACTGCCTAAACAACAGTTAACCAAAAAAAAGAAAAGACAAAAAGTGAGATTTTCAGATCCTTCTAGTCAGCTTATGGGTTAGCCAGAATCTTGATGGAGATTAGCGCAGTGAGAAAAGTTGTATCTCTTAAAACGATTAAAAGAAGTTGACTCAATCAAACATATGATTGTTTTAGTATGACTGATTAGGCCAGAGAAAGAACTCAGCCGGACTCGGCGCCATAATTCCCATTGATGATCCCTGCACGTTGTTGTTATTAGACCCGGTCGAGTCAGACGCTGCATTAACCGGAAAATGCTGGAAAAAGTTTTGTTGCTGTTGCTGCTGTTGTTGTTGGTGTTGGTAAAGAGCAGCTGCTTCATAAGGAATCCCACAGGGAATCATCTGTTGAGACTGAACGGCTGAATTAGGACAAAGGGCGAAGTTAATGCTACTGTGATTAGGAGATGACTGAAGCTGAAGTTGAAGCTGCTGTTGTTGTTGCTGCTGTTGCTGGAAATGGTGAAGTTGATGACCCATGATTGGTTTCTGCTCTGATGAAGCAGATTCTAAAGAGAGCTTAAGACGTTTAGCTGCACCACCAATGGGGAGTGCACTCTTCATGATGGCCTCCACATCATAACGATTCATCTCAAAGTTAGTTACAGCGTTTGTTCCTCTGAATTTGATCGCTGCAATGTCGTATGCCTCTGCTGCTTCCTCTTCCGTTGCTACAACAACAAATGAACTATCTAATTAGCCACAGTCGATGATAATGTTGATTCATATTACAAATCAAGGTTAACTGATTTACTTACCAAAGGTTCCGAGGTAAAGATCTTTGTTCCCAGCGACACGGCCAATCCTTGCTTGCCAACGTCCTTGTTGATGATGCCTTGTCACACCACGGTATATTGAAGCTCCTCTAGAGAAACCGCTGCTCTTCCTGTATTGTATCGGTTTAACAACGTGTTACAATCAAAGAAACCTATTAAACCATTTGATTTTAAGAAAAGCTCTAGCTATTGGATTACCTCCTTAGAGAAGCAATGAACTCTTGCTTGGTCATGTGCTTCATTTCCTCTAATTCTTTAGAGTAATTCGTAATCTGAAAACATTAGAAGGGATTAATATGAGGGTGACTGAAAATTACTAACAAATAGAATCAGAAGAAGAGAAAGAAGATATTTACAGGGAAATTGGTGGTAGCTGTAGCATTCCAGTATTTAAGAGCCGCTAAATCATAAGCTCGAGCTGCCTTATCTTCTTTATCATATCCACCTGAATCATACACAATTTTATTAAGACCGCTTATAGATAAACAACATTATTTACATAATGACGGCAGATTGAGATGTTAGTTCTTACCCAAGTACACTATTGATTTAAGCAGAAGCAAAATCCATCCAAAGGCAAACCACATCGAGTAGTACATGTGGAAAAAGAGCACAGAGACTTAGCCAAAGCGATGATTAGAAATAAAAAAATTAAACACAATGCAGAAAGTAAATAAAACTATGGCTCCACTCTGCAGGAAGATAATGCAGACAATGCATAAGGCAGCAAACTAGTCATCAACTATGATATTAACTTTATTAAAACATGTTTTTGGATTATTGATAACAGTCTGATGATACTCAAAAAGCAAAATAATAGTGAGAGAATTTGAAAAACCAAAACAAAACAAACAAAAAAAACATTGAAGTTTTGGAAGTGGTCAAACCCTAGATCCCCACTCTTGTGGTAGCAAAAGCAAAAAAATATAAAAATAAAGCAAAAGCCACTGAGAATATTCAGACTTTGCTTTGTTGATGTGAACATTACACATAAATCAATCTGACACCTTATGGACAGAAGAAACTCACTACAGACCACTCTGAAAATTTCTTTATATTTTATCAAAACGCTTTCTTTCTTCACAGTTAGCAACACCACATATTTGCATTCAAAATCAACCTAAATACTCTCTTCACTACAACCTATAAGGCTAAAACAAACGAAAACAGTCCAATGGTCTTACACCACATGCCTGCATAACATCAAATCATGTATATTAACACGTACAAACAATATGTGTAGGTGAAGAGAAATGTGGGATTATAGAGTAAGAGAGTCAAAGTGGGTCCAATAAACATGTCAATCAAGAAACAGAGATTGCATCATATAGGCAATACCATGGGACCCATATTATGTACCTTTAGGTTTTAGTAATGTGTAAGTGTGAAATGAAAGAATTTGTGAAAAGGAAAAGAAATGTAATAAAGACAAAGGAACAAAATGGCGGCACCCTTCTGCTAAATATATGAAATATCATCAACAACAACAACTATATTTTATAATTTTTTCTTGCTTTTATTCTAAAATCCTGACTCAAAAGTCTTGTCAAGTTAAAAACTCTGGCTCCCCTTCACAAATGCAAATCACCCAAAGTTGCTATCAGTCATCATATAAAGATATGGACAGATCAATAGGGAAAAAGAAAAAGGTAAAGCTTCTTTTGAATCTTGCATTAAATTATCTTTGACAAATCCTTTGTCCTATTGTTCACTCTTCCCACTCTCTTATTTCTTCTAAAACCACTTATAAGAGACACACATAAACAAACCAAGTTTTTCAGCTTTTCCCATAAAAGATTGAAAAGAAGAAGCCTAAATGATTTACAACAAAAACACAAGCACAAAGAACAAAAAAAACAAGCAAGTTTTGGTTTCAAGAGAGAAACTTGAAAATTGAAAATACATAGAAAAGAAATATACCTTGACGTCCTTTCCTGGCCTGACCTTCTCTCCTACAGCTATTATCCCATAGATGAGCTTCGTACCTTCCCGTCCATCTATGTCTGCATCAATCATAAACTACTTTAATACTTACATTAAGACATAAAGATAAAGACTTTCTTTAATTATCTTTTCAAATCTTTGACCTTTGTGTCAATGGCAAATCACAGTAAGTAATTAATATTCTAATCACATATCCTTGGATTCCTAATTTTGTACTTACCGAGTAACACCTCTGTAAATTGAAGTCCTTTGTCCAAAAGTATCAGCGACTTTCTTAGAACAATCTGATGATTCCACAGCTACAACAGGCTTCTCCTTCTCAGAGTCTGTCTTCTCGTTATTGTTGCTGTTGTTGTTGTTGTTGATTCTCTCAACATTGTTATTACTTCGGTAATGATGATTAGTAATCCGATCACTATCATTATCATTCCGGTGATTAGTACTGTTAACATTAACTCCAAGTGACAACGCTCCTCCGTTGGTGGTGGATCCACCGTGAAACCCTAACTCCGGCCCAGAAGATTCAACCACGTGTCCCAAATACTCACCGGCAAGATGAGTCCTTCCGATTGAGGCAGAGTCATCGACTTCTGAACCGGAGTTTGTTGAGAAAGCGGTTTGAAAACCCGCCATGGCTTTGAAATCGTGAGGATCAGAATAAAACCCGGTTTGATGGTGACGTGGATCGTAGATTTGAGTGAGGGAAGAGTCTTGTGTTTCGGTTTGACTGTTGTCGGAGTAACGCACGATTGAAGATGAGTCGCCGAGAAAATCTTCGAGCTTAGGGATGTGACTCTGTGAATGAGATTGTGGGTCAACAAACGTTGTTAGGATTGTTGAATCCGCCATTGAAGCTGCTATCTGAGCTTCTTCTTTGAAAAACTCCTGTGGTTTTTGATTCGTCCAACCTATAAAATCAACACAATAACATCAAAAAGTTTGAACTAAAATCACTAAGAAAACAAATATTTTCTAAGAAAACGAAAGTGAGAAAAGGAAAATCCCATGGATTTAAATACATACATGTTACATACCCAGGAGATAGAAAAAGCAAAATCGGATGTTTTTGATGAAGATGAAACAAAAAAGATCACGAGGAGTCTGTATTATTCCGTATGAGTAAGAAAAATCTGTGATTTAATTTTCTTTGCCGTTCTCGGGAAAGAGACAAAATGAGAGAGAAAAACACGAGGGGAGCTGATTTCAGCAAACTTAGTTATAGGGATAAGCTACGAAGTCCGTTACACAGAAGCTATAGTTACAGCTCTACAAAGACGAGCATGTGTGTACTGTAAACACAAAAATCATTCGTGTATTGGTACCTCACACAAGAACAAAACAAAGAGAAAATTATAGATTAAGAAAAGAAAAAGTACCATAGAAATTATCGAGAAGATAAGGAGAGGAAGAAGCCGCAGAAGAAGCGTCATAAGACACAAACTGAGACTGATCAGATGACCTCAACATATCCATTGGTGACAGAGAAAACGTTAACCAGTTCGTCATCGGAGCCATCAAGTTTTTTTTTGCTTTTTTCTTTTTATATAGGATTGATTTCTCTCTCTCTTGTTTGTTGCTGTTGTTCTTCTTCGGTAAAATCCTAGTATTTAAAATATATATATAAGGATAAGTAAAAAAAATGAGGGAGAGAGAGAGAGAATGAAACAAACGCCTACAAATTTCTAATGTTGATTCAGCGGAAAAGGACAAAGAAGATTTAAGAAGAAACCCAGAAATAAAGGTTAGTTTTATATTAAGAAGAAAATTACAAACCTGATGAAGCGTTACAGTAAGGTATCAGTGATTCAGCATTTGTGTGGAGGAAGGAAGAAGAAGAAGAGTTGAGAAAACGATAATCACGAGGTATTAAGAGAAGATCTAACTAGTGCATGTAGTTTAGAATAAGACAAAGAGTGAAGCTTTATAGAGAGCAAATGCATGTAAACTGGTGTCTGAGATTTGAATGAAGCTAAAAAAGAAGATGAAGCAGAAGAAGCTCTTTAAGGAACTCTGAGAAGTATACTTATAAAGAAAGAAGGATTGTTTTTTATTTATATTTATTTTATATATTAAAAAACTACATATGCATATGCAGTAGAGAGAGAGAGAATGTGCATGTAGAGAAGATAGGAGAGAGAGAGAGTGTGAAAAAGTAGAGCGGTTTCTTCTTTGTCGCCCGGCGTAATACCGGAGGAGATTTTAGAGAGCGATTTATATGTATATATTTACTTTATCTTTTGTCTTTTTGCTTATCATATGACTAATTTTGTAAAAACGTTATTACACCCAAAAATTAAAGTTTGATTATACGCTAAATATATCCTATAATTTTTTTTTAATATTAGGTCACAATTGATGAGTTAATTAGTCTTGTTTATATATAGGGACTCGATCTTTAAATATATGTATTTGTTTTTACTAGATTTATCACATACCACTAGACTAAAAACTACCCACAATATATATATATATATATATATATATATATCTTTTATATGTGTGAATTTGTTTTTGGGTTATACTTATGATACATTTGTTGCAAAAATAAATTTTGCTTATTGGGAAGAATAATGTTGTATATGATTTGGGAATAATGACTGATCTATCCAGCGATATTCCAAGTATCCAATCTGACAAACAAGCCAAAACGCAACAATGTTGTCAATGTCCGAACAGTCGGTGCCATTACAATTGTAGTACTCAATTTCAAAGTCAATCAAACATATGAATTGGGATTTAAGTAAAGTTCATAAATAATCTACCAGATTACACTATCTTTCCATATAATACTGTGATTAAACGTTTGGATCATCTTACATATGTTTTCGAGAGTTTTCAGATATACTTGATATTCATTCGTCCTTCATTTTTTCAACTTTATAGGAAACAACACATTCTTTTCTGTATATGTAAAAGGGGACTATTACGATCACCTGCAAATGCAATGCAAGAAAAAAAAAAAGTAATAAAATATGATTTTGATAGAGAAAAAAAAAACATTTGCGAATAATTCCATTTTCATTGAAATATTGTGTATAAATATAAATAATAGTTTAGATGTGGAGGAGACTTTTTATAGCACTGCGGGGGAGAAATTATGTCCAGAACAAGGTCGCAAAAGATCTGGGAGGCGATTGTAAATTACGAAAGTGCCCCTAAAACGCCGAAGCAAACCACCACTAGTTGTTTCTACACTCTCCACTTGTCCTACATGCATTGTAAACCTTTCTTCTCTCCTGGCCCCACTTTTTTAACCCACCCATCCTAATTTTCCTTTTCCGGGTCGGGCGGGTTTTTCTTAACTTTTTACCACCTATCATTTCTAGTATTTACACTTTAACCCCTATTTTTGAATTTATATTTCATATTCATCCTATATAGTTTCTATTTTTTTATAGTTTCTGTTTTATTTCATGTTTTTCACATATAAAATGAATAAAATCTTTTTCACCCGGAGTTAATTTTAAATGTTTTGCTTAACACTAGGCATAAATACTGAAATGGAAAAATTAAACAGAATCAAAATATGTTAATTTGCTTCGATTTATGACAAATAACCGTTCAATTCTAAAATTTAGATAGTTTTAGATTTATGGTTTACTTCGGTTATTTACCGACAACCAAACATGACTAAATAGAAATTAAAACTTAATAAAATATTTTAGTTACTTTTACTTACAAGAAATAATATATTTTGAATATTAGGTTACTTTGGATGCAAGTAACAATCCAATTCCAAACCACTGTTGTTTCAAGTTTAATATGGTTTCTATCTCCAAAAAAAAAACTAAACTAAATAGAACTAGAAGAGAAAAAACGAATGTTCCACGGCTAGTGTTTGCCTAATGCATAGGTTACTAGTTCGTTTTTTGCCATCTAAATTTATTAGAAATGTTCCGATGCGCTTTAAGTGTTATGGATTACAAACAAAGAAAATAAGTCTAAAAGAATAATGTAGAAAGCTATTTTAGCTTATCTTCGTCTCTTCTCCGATAACATGTGTTGACGCTTGGCGATTCTGATGGCATGTGTTAACTCGAAGTTGTTTCCAGCTTGTAGACCGTCGGCGTATGGAGGCCATCTGCGTTGGAACTCCGTCATGTGAGTACTCGAGGGTCTCTCTCTGCTCCCATGTGGATCTCTAATCCAAAGCAATCTGCAAAAAACTGCCGAAGTAAACCGTCGATATTATCACAACGAAAACTTCCCAAAAACTTCAACACCTCGGAGTCAACTTAGTGAGTCCTATATTAACCCAATTTTACTTTCTTTGGTTGAGTTGTGGAAGACAGCTGAAGAATTACATACGGAGAAGACACATACCTCTGAAATAGATACTTTGCGAAGCTTTCGGTGAAAAGCAGCGATCAATGCCAAACCTTAACTTTATGGGGTCCTATTCAAAATATAGAAGAAAGTAACGTAAGAAAATTCAAAAATAATAAAATTTATGTTGGAAATAACAAATATCACAAATTAACAAATATGTTTTTGAAATATAACTATTCATGCATTTTTTTTCTACAAAATTATTTTATTAAGATTGATTGTTGTGATAACTGTCCTTTTTAACATGTATTAGTCATAACTAGTAAACAACAAATCTCGTTTGAGTAACTCATCGGATTTGAGCTCATGTGCAATGGAGGCTGAATGAATTAAACACATATTCTTCTAATCATATTTATTATCAGACGTATCTCTAAAACCTTTACTTTTTCTTTGGTATAATATACTTGTAAGTTTGTAAAACTTTTATGGTTCAATAAAAAATAGTTTCAAGGTGGAAAAAAATCAAAATTTTCAAGTATGCTTTTTCTACCGATAACATAACCAATCCATTTAGCCATTTTTATAACATTGTCGATCGTAGATATGACTTTATCAATTTCAACTTAGAGAAATTTCTTTCATTTAAATCAGCTAAAATCACAATAGTCCTACATATAACTCATACATTAATATAACAATCCTAGAATCTCCTTTGAAAATCAAATACTTTTGTAATCTTCTTTAAATTATTTTTTCAAAAGTCAAACTTTTTTATTAAATTTGTATAATATTCACATTTAAAATTTTAAAACCCATTCAATAGATTATATTCATATTTATGTATCTTTGATTTTTTAATCTAAATTTTACAAAAACATAATTATACATAACATATTTTATGTATTTGAAAAAGAAAAAAATTGGGGGTTCTATATTCTTGGAGGCTCCATGTTTCATTTTTATGTGGTCAGATTGAGCATTGGCAGCGGCAATCACAAGATTAAAACTCCAATTCTAAGATCGGAGTACTAATCAATGACAACCGAAATTTATTAAATACCTCGACTAAGAGCTAAACAAAAATATATTAAAAACACAAAAACGAGAAACAAAACCAACACACAATCGAAAGACAATAAGTAGAAAAAACTCTGAAATATTACCAGTTAAGTGGGATCGGATCGATCTTCACGGTGTGAAATAGCTAAAGATCCACTGTAAATTTTGGTTACTAGTTTAACAACTTATTATGTGGTAGACGAGTAATATTCATGCTCTTTCAAATAATTTTTTTATATATATTAAATTCGTAATTTTGATACCGAAATAAAGTTTTCAGTGATACAAACTCAATTCGTCTAGATTTTCTTCTGTAACATTGAAAAAGAAAATATAGCGTTCTTGTTAATATAAACTTTAAAAATATATAGGTAGTCACATTATGAACTTCTTTTATATACTATTGAATATATTACTATATGATAGGGGTATTATAAAAATAAAAGTTCAAGAGGGTAATAGAGTAGGATGCAAAGTTAGAACTAATACTAGCTATACACACACCTTTTGGGTCAAAGAAAATGGTCAAGTTCATGTGGTAAAATAATATTAGGCCTTTGGTTAAATAACATTTTATTGCATACTAATATACTACATGATTACTTTATACCCCTATTCAAATCGAATTTTTTTTAATTAGAATTAGTTAAAATAATAATAGTGAAGAAGTTGAGAATTCGAGAAACAAAAAAGAAAAGGCTTGTGGGGAACAACCCGCCAGATGAGGAGGCGGGTTTCCTCTGTAAAAAACGAAGCAAATAAAAATAATTAAATTAAGGAGAAAAAAGGATGGCCCAGCAATTAAGGCACGTGATTAGGGCTTTCATGTCGTATTTATTTATATATAAATACAGCATTTCGTATCCTATACTTCTACTTTATTGAACTTCCAATATCTTTTTCACATTACATTTTTTAAATATATATATACCATCAATATATTTAACCCTTACGTTTAGTTTATACTAATTATTAACCGCCCTTCTGTTTCTATATAAATATTCACCGTTCTTTATTAGATATAGATTGAGTATCATTTTATCACGATCTCTATACTTTTTTTTTTCAGGTTTATAAAAAATCTCATATAAACACAATCAAAACATTGATCAATACGTATAATTTAATAATTTGTATCATGATATATCATTTTGTCACTGTTAGGTCACTATCCAAGTTCAAAATGTTAGTGTATATATATATATATATATATTACATTTACTACATTTTTAAAAACTAGATAATAGACACTAGTCAAGCATTCATATATATATATTTATATATATATATATATATCCTATACATTACTCGCTTTTATATTATAGGCTTTTGTTTTTGCTAGACTATATATTCCAATATCGGTAATCCAATAAAACAGAGAAAGTGGTTGAATTCAATTGATGATCTATATCCTGACAAGACATTTGTCTAACCGAAAAAGTATTAGTATACCATAATACTTAACAAAATTGTTTGAAGGATTAGTCATAGAAGAAATTCCGTAAACTTATAGAATCATAGATGCTGGTAATAATTACATTTTGATCATTGTTTACTTGAAATTCAAATTTTTATGATGTTAGTACATTTTCATAGTTTTTTTGTCAATTTATATAAAACTTATGAGAACATTATTTTCAAATATAATTTTCAAAAACGAATGTTATTTTTGTTGTAAACAACATGCTTATTATGCTACTAATTAGTATTTCATTCGAAATAACTATTTAAAACGACCGTTTATAAACGATATTTTCAAACGGTTGTTTAGGTTTATTTATGTCGTTTACAAACGAAGTTATTTACGGTTGTTCCTCAAACAACCATCGCTTGTATATAAAAACAATTGTTTATTTTTATTGCATTTTACATATAATTATGGTTTAAGGAATACAATTGTTTATTTTTGCATTTTACATATATTATGATTTAAAGAATAGTATATGATTCACATTATGATTCTTAAAAAATAATCATTTGTCTACATTTAGAAAATAGTCATTTTCTCGTATAAAAATATTATTTTAAAAATAGTAATTGTAATCTATGTATTTATTTTTATATCAAAATGTTGAACTAAATGTTATTGCATAATTTTTACATACTAATTTTTATCTTATTACAATATTCAACTGTTACAGTGTTATCAATCACATTAATCTTCAAACAACCTTCATTTCAAAAAATTTTTTTGACTACCACTATTTTTAAACGACTTTTGTTTCAATCGCTCATTTTTTTCAAAAAGTTATTCCAAATGGTTGTCACCAATCAGACCATTTATGTACTCAAATAAGAATTATCAAGTCATAATAACTCATTTAAACTTTATCCGAAAAAAGATAGAGTTTTAAAATCAAAAAAAAAATTAAGAATGTCAGGAAATCAAATCAATTCTGTGTAGCATAGCTCCCAATTCAGAACCTCATATATGCTATGTGGATGCAACATGTATAAAACTTCTAATTTGAGAACTATGGAATGAGATGGACCTTTAAATCAAGCTTCACATAGCTATTTTGCATCCAAACAATAAAAGGATTGTATTATTGAATGAATAATGAGAGGTTAGAAAGGGTGATATATATAGAACAACAAAGTATCTAAAGAGTAGTTTCATACGATATTTAGAGAGATACACGACAAGAATTATGGAGTATATACAACTATGTTATCTTCTATATATCCTTGCAAGTTGATAAATCTAGAGACACCAATCTTGTCTTTGAGTAACTGAAGTTTATGGTGGAAGATTGTCTTTGTTAGCAGATCAACAAATGAGACATGTGACGCACGAAGGATACCAAATTGAACTAGTTGTCGAATGAAGTGATAATTGACAGCTACATGCTTCACTCAGAAGTGGTAAATGGGGTTGGCGCCGAGATAAGCTGCACAAACATTGACACAGTATATGACATGTTGTGTCTAGGAGGTGATGCCTAGTTCTTCTATTATATAAGTAACCTAACACAATTCTAAAGCAACATCAACAATTGATTTGTATTCTACCTCGGTGGAGGAGCGAGCCACAATTTTGTGCTTCTTGGAGGACCAGCTGACAGGATGTGCTCCAAGATAAATGATGTTGGTGCCGGTGGAGGTATAATCATCACGATTTCCAGTCCAATATGCATCTGCATATGCATGAAAATCAGGTTATCACGCCGTAAGAAGATGATTTGTGTTCGTGTTCATTATTGGGTTGTTGAATTCCGTTCTCTTTAACCAACCTCTTGTAGACAAAGTTAATTCTCTCATACCTACCTTTACCATCTGCCAAAACGTTTATATATAGTTCACCACTATGAATTGATGTTATTGTGGACTGACTCTAAGTCTGAGAATGAGATTGTAACAATTCAATATTCTTTAGTCTACCAAAAACAGTATTGTATTCTGCAAAATGACAGATCATAACTTGGTTAACTACCAGCTCCAAGTATTTAGATTGCCAACTATTTTTTCCATAAGGCTCCACAAAGCACATAGTAACAATAAAAAAAATCTTGCCTGTTGGGTCTAATATATTGGCAACTATCAGAAATTTGTTTATCACTTTCAATATATCCTAATACTTGTCAAATTTTTCTCTCATAGCAAAAGATTTCTATCTCATGGTTTCATCTTGATCTTGGGAAAGTGTTATGAGATCTCTCTCAATGGTGACAATCTCAGAATAACACTTGTAGGAGTTAACAGTTTCAGAAGCTGAAATCACCAACATTGAGATGCAAAAAATTCTTAGAAATTTTGCTAACCTTTCAACTGCTTCCCAATCATCTTTTGTTGGTGGTGCAATTCTTTTCACTCTATTCACTATCTCACTAAATCAATCATTATAGATCTGCTTTCATCTTATCAAAAGCTAATGTGAACTTCAAAGCTCTTGTTAATATTAGATAAGTGGGGTTAACTTTCCAATATTAGATAAGCTCCACTTGCAACTTGTCTTGACATCTAAGGGAGACTACCTTTACTCATCTTTCTATGATCAACTCGTAATTCAAAAGAGTTAAGTCTCTCTGTTGATAATCTCACATAATTGAGTCTATTTCGAATGGCTACAATACTTGAATCCACCTCTTTTAATCCAACCTTAACTACTAAGTTTATAATATGAGAAACACACCTCATGTGTATAAGCTGACCACCTAATACCATAGAATCATTACCTAAGAGAATAGAAAAACAAAGCAACAAATAAGTAAATTTTCTGTTGAAAATATGAAAGTGTTATATGAAAGTGTTAAGCCAAACAAAATATAAAGTAAATAACTCAAAATTACCTATTGCTTTCAATTTTTACTTAAATTTTGCAAGAGCTAGTGTGTTGGTTGTTGTTGTCTATTGTGATTGTGAAGACCTTTTTTATTCTCCAATTAGCTAGACAGTCAATAAGAACTCATACGATAGTTTTTCTTTTATGATCAGAGATATTCTTAAACCCAATTATTAGGTTTTTAGGCACTAAAGCATCATTCCAATGTGTTATAATCACCATGTAGGTTGCACAAGTTGATGGAGCAACCCATATATTGTGGTAAGTGAAACCCTTTGCTTCCCAATATGATTCATCATATGTTCTTTTTTTCTTCACATACATCTTCACAATTTTTCTAATTGTAGTTATTTGAGAGTGGGGCTTGTAAAGCTTCACTATATTGTAGAAATGTCTTCACACCAAGCTATCAATAAAAGATAATGAAAGCTTAGCCAAACAAGTAGCTCATTACATGCCTCTTTCAATATATATTCATACATTCTTCCAAACTTAAGAGAACCATCACGTGCTGAATGATCTAGCTTACTTTGATTTTTAGATTGAATACAAACCTGGCACTTCGTACATGTTATCAAATGCTTCTTTAAATTAGAGGTACCAGAAGTTGTAAGACATGTCATTTCTCTTCCACAGTAGTGATAATTACATTTATGTGAGTTATCTTTCATCCTTGTATAATAACCCCAAACCAATGACCTTTGTACTTTGATTCCCTTAGCTTTAGATTTTTTTAAGGTTCTTTTGTATTTCTAGTCTCAGGTTCACAATGAGAGTCTTCTTCTTGTATATCTTGTTCATCTTCATCCATGTTCTTGTTGTCAATATCATTAGAAACTGCAAGATATTCACAAGAATCCATATGAAATTTTCAAAATAAATTCAGCTCTCATTAAAGTCTCGCGAGATAAAAGAGGAATAGATTTTGTTCTTATTGAAATCCAAAGGAACATAAATAAAAAACAAAAAAAGTTGGATCCATGCCTCTGCCAAAGACCACAAGAGCATTATTGTTGAACAAACAAAACATTATCAAAGGAAGAAGAAACAAAAACCCAGAATCCTAGAAAAAATTCTGCATATCCGATTAAGTAAGAATCCAAAGGCTACAAAATCAGAGTAAAAACTAAATGTGGTAACAAAGATGATAAATCCAAACCTATAAGGTTTGAACTTTGAATCAAATCACTAACGCAAGTCATACAACATTAATTCATCATCAACCCCTCCATTCGACTTTCAACAAAAGATTTGTAGGTGAAATCGAGTTTAGATACCTCACATTGAGAATGATTTTTCACAGCCACTAAAGAAGACAACAGAGGTGATGATTCGAGATCCAGTTTGGAAAATTAGGTTAAACTTCTTAAATAGTAGAAGAAAATTAAAGAGCTTGAGAGAGCGAGGTTCAAAGAAAGCAAGAAAATCAAATAGTTTGCAAGAAGCTCGAAGAAGAAAAACAAATTGGTATAAGGTTTTTGTTTATACTCGATTAGTCATCATAAGATAGTGATTATTAAGCTCTGCATAACTAGTCTTAGTAGTAAAATTAATTAATTAATTTTGGTTATACCTTTCGTTCTTGACTAGGAACCGAACCAAATCAAAAACCAAAATTACTTAAATTATGGAACTGATCGGTTACTTTTTTGGAACCAAACTTGAACCGAATTCTTGTTTTTGGTTTGGTTTGGCTTGATTCTTTGGTTTTAGTTTTTATGCCTCAGGCTAAATCTAGCCCACTGGTTGTTGTGTTGGCTGTATTAGTCCCACTGTTTATTAGATGTGCTAAAGTATGCCCAATATTTGTTGTGTTTGTTGAAGATGGATGTTTCTCATATATTAGGCTTTGTATGTGTGTCACACATCATATGGGCCAAGTTAAGCTGATGGATTGGAGTGAGGCAACTGTTTTTCTAGGCGAGCCCCATGAGATGAAGATGCAATAATTAGTGATTCATGCTGCAGAGGAGATTCTTTTTTCTCGAGCTTTGCAATCGAAATGTTCGGTGAGTGACACAATGGTAAGGGACCCAAACCTTTGGGCTGAGCTGTGAGTGATGAAGATGGTAAACCACGTAAAGTTGATATCAAAGGAAACTAGGTTAAAGTAAGTGGTGAAATTCTTTCAGGTGGTGCAGTTGAAGAAGAGAGAGATTAGGCAAGCGAAAAGACACTTTTGTGGAATTGAACGTGTCGAAAAGTGTAAATGCATTGATTTATGGGTTTATAACACATGTAAGAATTTCGATTTAGAGAATAGCCAAAAAAATATGCAAGGTGAGGAGTGGTTATCAAGCTTGTGGTTAGTATAGCGTATGAGTCAAGGGTAACATAAGCATCCATAAATGTGGAGCTTAGAATGGGTAATATGTTTAGCCATCTTGTAAAATAATGAGTGATGTCCACACGTCAGAGTAAATAATTTCTAGTGGTTTAGGCGAGTGTGGAGTTGAAGTGTATAATGAAGAGTATTGTTTTTTTCCTATTAAACAAGCATTACAAAGAAGAGTAGAAGTTTTATTATAATCTGGTAAAGAATATTTGGAAAGAACTTTGTTTAAAATAAAAAAGACATATGTGACCAAGACATGAATTCCAAATTGAAAATGGATTATTGGTGGAGAAAAAAGCATGGAAATTGATATCATTAATGTATAGCTTCTTGAATCATATTTTCCATAAGTTTTTCGTGTCTTTTGTAGTCTTTTAGTGTATTTTCATATCTGAAACGAGTTAGAATGGAGTTAGGCATACAAATCATGAATTAGAGCAAAATTGATCAAAACTGGGGATTCTTAAGAGTTTAGATTGATCACTCTCCACCTGGATCAATCGATGCCATTATTACCATAAGATGCGTACGATTGATAGATCGACCATCTACCTCATCAGGTCGTTCTGACTCGAGGACCGATCGATCCACCTTTGGACCGATTTGTCCATCATTTAAGAATAATCTATGCGCGATCCAAAGAATGACCAATTCAAGACCAATCTCACAATGGGCGATTGATCTTCTTTCGGACCCATCGATCTGGTCAACATCTCATGCGCGAAAAAAATTTGGAAATTGCCTTTTTCCACTCGGTTTAACTTGATTAATTTCAGTAGCCAAATTTTTCTATTTTTCTTGTAAGCTTTTGGGAGAGGATTTCATCATCTCCAATCTTTTTGGAGAAGAATTCTGAACCCAAATTAATTTCTATTTCAAATCGATTATGTTTTCTTCTATGTTTGTTTTTTTGTTTTTTGCAAATTTCAATTATGTCTGAGTAGTTCTTTAATCATGTTTAAGGTTTTCTAGGAATTTAGACACTCGATGAATTAGGAACAAATAATGCTTTACCTTTTTGTGTTCTTCATATATTGTTGGGTTTAATGTTTAGGTTAGCCTGATCACCTAGTCTATGCTCATAGAATATTTAATTTACCAAAAGTGCATGTTAGATACCTATAAAGACATAAATGAGCAATCAGTCTTTAGCCAACAAGAGTTGATGTTAAAGTTGATTGTGAACTTATCAAATGCTTGTTAATGCATGTTTAGATCTCTAGGACCAAACAACAGTTTAGGTTTCTAAGTTGCTAGACATAGTAGTCAATGCCACGACAATAAGTTTACTATACATTAGTGTTCTATGTTCGATAGTTGATTTAAATTTGTGCCTTGAATAGTGTCCTGATTTAGATTCTTTATCTCATCATGAACTCCATGTGCATGATGTTTTTTGTTATTGATTTTCACATCATTATTGTGTTGATTTGTTTATTGGCAATCAGCACCACTAGTTTGACTTGTCCTAGCTTAAATTTGGTTTAGGAATTGATAATGCAACTACTTGGTCCTCGTGGATTTAATCATTTATTACTATTTCCATTGTTGTGCACTTTTAGTAGGATTAGAAGTTAAAATTTGTGTTATCAATCATCCCTTGTTGACCACTTGTATCCACCACATTTAGTGTTTTGTGACCATTAGCGTCCCTAACTTGTGTTCCTTCACCTGAAAAACATCATGATGGAATTCCACAAAGCAGAATTATCAGTGCAAAGCTTATTGACTGAGATTAAGTTTCTAGAAATATCAGGTACATGAAGGACATTAATGAGATAAAAACCAGGGTAGAGTCAGGGAGAGATAATGAACATGTGTGTGTTATCCCTAAGCCATACCATTGCCAACCATTACTTTATCTGTGCTAGTGTAGAATGTGTGTAGAGACATGTTGGCAAGGTTAGAAGTAATGTGATGGGAAGCACCACTATCCAGGAGCCAAGATGAAGAATCATGTTATGGTGATGCAATGTTATAGACACTTGGTGTCCAATTTGGTGCATAACGAGTATGGGATTGATTGTTGGTATCGTTTTGTGCAGAGATTAAGCGGAAAAAACACTTAGCACTATGGCCATGTGTACCACAAGCTTGGCATTTACCAAGGTATGGTTGTCATTGACAATTGTCATGAGTAGTGCTTCGTTATATGTGTTTGAGCGGTTGCCTTGAGTGTTATTCTGCCAGTTGTGTGGTTTGTTTTGAGCAGCATGAGCTGTGATAGGAAATGCCGACTAAGAGATGGTGCTCGTGAGTTTGAGTTCTCGATTGAGAAGCTTCTCATGGTGCTCAGCAAAGAGAATTGGCATATTGGTTGTGATCAACATTAATAATAGACTTGTAGTCTTGAGTCCATCAAGTACAACATCAGTAAGATCCTCATGGTCTAATGGATTCTCGAGAAGTGCATCAACTTTGACTTGAATGTGTTGCATATATTTGTCAATAAATTGTGTACCTTTGACACACTATTTAAGTTGTTGTTTAAACTGTTTTATGTGGCCTCGAGTGAGCTTGACGACGGTAGAATCCAAGTGGTCCAACCTTTTAGAGTAGAGGTAACGCTTGCATTCAAGGGTTGGAGAGACATCTCAATTGAGTCAATGAGGATGTTGTGGAGGAGATAATTTTTTCTCTGCCATGTTACAAATTTTTTGATATGAGCGTGTTGATGATGACTATATGTGTTGTCATAGCCACGGAGAAGAAACTTGAGTTGAATACTCCATGTCAAGTAGTTGGTGGTGGAGATTTTTGTAGCATTTTTCATCTTGATGGCAAGCGGTAGCTGAGGGTTGGAGGTGTTAATGACAACCGATGAAAGTGAGCCATTGGATGTCATGAATTTTGGTGAAATTGCTTAGCACTAATAATTCTGATACCATAAAATGATTGTATTATCAAATGGGAAAACTATCGATTAAACACTAAATTTACAAGATTCGACTGATTTAGCTACACACCATGGACTTGGTCAATTAAAGTAATAATTTATTGTTGACTTTAAAATAAATACTAAAATTTAGGTTGACTCGGCCAATTAAACATTCTGAAAATCTCAAAGTTAAAATTTCTCTGAATTTGAAAGCCAAATCGATTTTTGAAAGTTTGATTCAGTTTATATTCATTTTAATGAACTTCTAAACTTGATTTTCACTATTTTTTCAAATGAATAATAAGAGATTACAACCGTATATTATATATATATATATTACAACAAACTATCTAGAGAGTAATTACAAAAGATATTGTAGAGAGATACATGGCATGATTATGAAGTATATAGAGTTGTGTTATCTTCTATAAACAATTTGTCACCTCAGCTCTCACTGTTTAAAGCTTTAACTCTTTAGAATGTCCGTCCTTTCAAGTCGGTCTCTATGTACACTCGTCTAATCTTACTTCAGAGTATTGGAAAGGTGTTTTCAGACTCTTAAGTTGTCATCTCCCCTCTCAACCTATACGAGCTGAAAACCATCGTCCATGACATATTGCTTTTTTTTATGTGATTCTTTATCTTTTATCTCTTTTGTTCCTATATTGGACATTGTCGGTATATATTTTCCAGCTAAATCAGTCATCTTGGCTACCAACTAGACAACGTTTTTACTTTTTAATATTTTCTGTCAAAACCCAAATTAAAACACGTCAAGTCGAAATGATAATTTTATTTTTTTGGGTTCATTATAATCTCACACTAAAAGCTATAACAAAAGGAACATTAAAGCTGGAGTCGCTTAATATATGAATGTGAAGCAACATACATGGCTATGGATAAGAGAAAACGTGAATGGGGAGTATCATGTCCGTTGACCATTTGGTTGACCATGCATCATTGATCATATGTTGTTGGCACGCTCTCCTGCTTACGGATGTGTTCATGCACAATTTGACATCTAATTCTTCACATGTCTTATGATCTACAATTGTCATATATATAAAATTCACTTCCGTTTTCGAAGCTAGTTTTCTTGAAATTATGATATATTTGATCGTAAATAAATATTTTGTAAAGATATATTAAACATGTTGAAGCACATGTTGCTCAGTTTACCTTTGACAAAAAAGGCTTATGGTCAATCACGTATTTTGACAATGTATGTATATTATGTACAAAATATAAAAACATAAACCGTAATCAGGTATAGTCGTTCATACTCAAACCAGAAGCCAGCTTCACCAAAAATAATAATAAAACTTGAAAAATTGTGTGATATCTTCATGGGGTGTTTTTGTATTGAAAATGAACTGAGGACGTGCCCTATCGTTAGGGCTCTGTCCATAGTGACGTGGCATTATATATTTGCTCTCTTACAATAACCTAACCATTTATATCCTTTTATATTGTCCTTATACTCAACTCAAAGTTTTTTTTTATTATTATGTATTAAGAAATTGCATTACTTATCTACCCCTCTGGATGACTTTGCTTTATAATCTCGTAATAGCATGTGAAACCAGACGTGGGGATAGTACATATCAGCCCACTTGGTATGGAATTAATGTTAATCCTCAAAATATACAATAATTAGCTCATACTTCGTATATAAATATACTAATACGTTGGATATTAATCTAATAATTGGAACACCGAATTCACATGTATATTGTAATTCTCTGCAAAATCATATATATTTATAAACTGCCACGTCATCACACGTGGCTGAATCTAGCAAGTTGAGAAGATGAGCACATGCTTCCACATTATTTCACTCTTTCCCCTTTTGAAATCATATTATCATATGATTCAATATCACACGTAAGTATATTAAGTATTTCTACACTTATCATCAATGTATATTTGATTAAATTGACCAAAATATATTCTCTTTGTTTGGTTGGTGTAAGTGATATTATATCATGATACGAATCCTTTTCTTTTTACTTTATTTTTACTCCAAATAAGAATCAATCATGTTTATATGTTAAGTTGACAGTTGCAGAGGGTTTTTGATATCACTATGATCTTATAACAATTATTTGGATGTTGACAGTTGCAGAGGGTTTTTGATATCACTATGATCTTATAACAATTATTTGGATTTAACATTTTTTATTCAGTGTCATTGACAAAATATCAAGGAAAACAAAAAATGTACAATCTAGAATATGCACGTTATTGCGGATTCTTTTATACTTGAGTGTTACAGTTCGATCATATCCATTATAATTAATAATTTAGGATCAAATTTTCGATGATTGATACTTAGATTTGCCTATATATTAAAGGAATATGTAAACATCATATCTTGTTAGAAATAATGAATCATCACTTTTAAAGATAATCATAACGCGAAATACAGTATCATAATCTACCATTTAAAAATATGTTATAAAAACATTGGTATATAAACCCTTATATAAATAGTTTTCTCATATATAATAGAAAAAACATGTGAATACATGCATGTTGAGTTGAGATTATAAACGAAATAGAAGTAGAAGTGTGAATAATATGAATTCAAACCTTAAAAGATCTTTAATACTACTAATTATGAATAAAGTAGGTCTTAAAGAGTCTTTAGCAACAGAGAGAGAGAGAGAGACTCCTAATCATCATCCTTATCTTGGATACCCAGGAAAAATGTTAGAATAATGGAAAATGAATGATTCAAGTAATTAAATGTTGTTGATATAAAAAAAAATTGGGAGGTCCAAGGAAAGAGTAGTGCTAAGTGTGTATCAGCTGCTTTTGACCTTTGACCGAGGAGGCACGTGCGCAGCATCTTTTGATTCACAACGTTTCTGGTCGAAGATTTCGGTGTTGCACGTGCGATCCTGTCCTCCTTTCTATTTTCTTAATCTTACATCTTTTGTCTTAATCTCCTTAACTAAACCTTCTCTTTAATTCTTTTTGTTCCCCCCCAAAAAATTATTACTTCTTTTAAATATTTGCACTTTAACCTTTGTCTTTTTTTTTTTTTAATTTCTTTTTGTTCTATTAGGCTAACTTGTAGGGGGCAACGACCCAAATTTAGCACTCAAACCATTTCTTTCTTTTCTTTATTCTTTTTATTTGTACGTATTTTCGTACATATATCACGAAGATTTTTTTGTTATTTAGCCGATTGGTTTACATATTTCACTGATCACTTTTCAAAAGTTTTAAGATTTCCGAAATTTAATTTTAATTAAATTAGTAGAAAAAGCATTCCATGAACCATCTTTTTTAGTAATGTTAAATATAAATATAATCAACAACATTACTATTATATGTATGTAGACACACATAATCGACAAAGAAAGAAGAATAAATAAATAATTTTTCTGACAGTAACTCCGTGTTTGAAGGGTGATTTTACCCACTTGAGGTAATGATGTTTGCACTTTGCACACTTCTTAAAAATCCTTATTATGCGTACCATTGATTAACGAGTAAATTTGGGTACAATCAATTAATTAAATTACTAATATAATTGATAGACGTTAAGAAATTATATAACTAGTTTAATAGATTAGTAAATAATGACAAAACAATTTTATTTGTTTAATTTCTTTCTTTTACAGCAAAGAAGTATCACGAAGAAAATGAAAGGAAATTGTCCCTTAGTCAAACAAAACAGCTTAGACTTACGCGATTTTGCTAGCTGTAGCCTGTTGATAAAATAAAGTTATCTAGTATATGTTCTTTATATAATAAAAGTAAAAAAAAAAAAAAGTTAATTCACAAGATTAACCAATCCTCTTATCTCAAGTCACCGTTTGAAACCTTTTGCAACTTAACGTATCTTAAAAATCTTTATAAATTGAAAATCTTAATAAACAAATTTCAATAATCTGCCAGTAAGAATGGGCTACTTTAAAATATGATTGGGTCGCTCGTTATTTTTGTAATTATATTATAACGAATATATGAAAACAGGCCTTTGAATGAGAGATGTTGAAGGATCCAGCAAGAAGATCAAAATCTAAAGGCAAGCCCATGTTTTTGACACTAATGTCTCTGACTCAAGATTAACGAGCAAAACGTGTTTTGTCCTTGATTGAGTCAAAGTGAAAAGATTTACATACATTACTAACACATTTGATTTTACGTAGTAGTAATACATGGAAAGATGTCTATGAACCAGTAGTGGGTTTCATCTTTTTGTACAATGAAGGTTGGATACAAGAGAAAATAGATAGTCTTTGCATCTTTGGTCTTTTATCAAAGATAAATGATCTCAATGGTATACGAGTTTTATGATCTTGTGAATATTGTGTCATTGATTCAGAAAGTAAAAACTCCTTGCTCAGTTTCTCGAGTGTTGTCTCAGCATCCTTCTTCAGTTTTGTAACTTGATCTAAACCTGCTCGTAACTCTTCAGATATCCTATTGTTCTCCTTTATCATGTTTGAAACCTCTCCTTCAAATTTAGCTCCTTGGTAGATTGTAAGTTTCGTTTCAGAGTCTTCAGAATTCTTTTTGAGAGTTTTTGTTATTTCGTCTTGTATGTCACTTAAAGTTGAAGCTCTGAAGTTGATTTCTTCCTTCAAAAGCAAACTCTTCTCTAACCAAACAGTCATTTCAGTGCGAATCTCGCTGAGATGTTTGTATATGGGACGAACATTTGATCTGAGAGTGTTGTTTCCTCCATCTTGATTCTTTTGTTTGATGAGCTTCAATATCTCAACATGTAAGTCCTTAATCCCGTTATCAAACTGTTGTATCTGACCAAAGGTGTTGCTAAACCTCACCAAAAGATTCAAATTTTCACTTAGTAATGCATCAATGCGTTCTCCTAATTTCTCTTCGTTTGGTGATATACTCTGTTTTTGATCGGTTGTTGCATTCATGGCATTGTCCTCTCTGTAAATTAGCATGAACAATTTGTCACGTTTTCGTAGATCATCACCATCACTCTTACCTTTTTGCAGAGTGTTTAGTTTATGGTTTAAAACTCTGACTTGTTCATCTTTCAAAGTGTTTTCACTCTTCGTTTTGTCTAACATCTTCTTTACTTCCTTATAGTTCCGAAGTACTTTGGTGTATTCGGTTAATAGACGTCTCTCTCTACCTTCGATACCATGGGCGAGCAACTTCTGCAAGAATGCTTCATCTTCAGTCTCAGAGTCTGATTTTGGGGATAAAATATGTTTCTCTTGATCATGTAATGAAGCTTCTTCCTTCTCTGTAGTCTCTTCTTGGTTAACTTCTTCAGTATGATCTTTTTCAGCTATAACCACTTCAGATGGTGAGCTCAAGGCATTTTCAGACACAATTGAATCATCAGGGGTTTTCTCTATCAACGTTGTATCAATCAAAGGTTCTGCATTTTGATTTGGCACATTAGTAGTATCCTTTAAGTCTTCGTCTTCCTTTCCCTGCTTCATTGTTTGTAATCTTTCAGACAAGTAACTTAGTTTTATATGTGCTCGGGTTAGCTGTTTCTCAATCTTATTACTTTCTTCTCCAACTGCTTGGTCTATATCCTTAATACCCTTCAACTTTTCCTCCATCTCCCTGAGCTTCTTTACCAGGACCATGTTTTCATCGGTTTCACATGTATTATTATCTTGTTGCAGAGCACTAATTTGTGATTTAAGATTATCAATTTCTTCTCTTAGCCTTTGTATTAAAGCTGCTTGAGATGAGAACAAATACTCCAAATTGATCACATCATTCACAAGTTCATCGATCTTATCAGCCACATCTGTTATGGTAAGACATGACTTAGCCTCAGAGTCGTCAAACTCTTCATTTACCTTGTCACGTGATGATTTCAACTTGTCATTCTCGCTGTATATTTCATGGTTTCTTCTTCCATCACCAAGCAATGCATCAGAAAGACTACCAAGTTCCTCTGTTGATTCTCTGATCTTCTCCCTTGTAATGTCTGATTCTTTCACATTCTGTTCATGTTTATCTCGTAGCTCGTCCAATTTCTCTTGGCATGATTTGAGAGCTGTTGTGGACATCAATATCTGAGCTTCTTTATCTTCTATGACAACAACACCTTCATCAAACTCGTCTTGTAAACTACAAACCCTCCTTTGTTTCTCCATGATACATTTCTCAATCTCCCAATACTTAGCAAGTCCATTCTCATAGGATGTCTTCACAAACTCTTTCTCAGTTTGCAAAGCAAGAATATCTTTCTGCAACTTATCAATCTCTTTCACCGCCTCAGTTTTACTCAGCCCAGACTTGTTAACAACAGACGAAGCATTATGTTCTTTCCTCGACATGACCATCTTTTTTGCAGCCTCAGAGTTTTTAACAGGAAAATCAGGAACTTTTGGAATATTTTGATGTGATACGGGAGTTTTACGGTTTATCGGTGAAACTATAGAAGCAGCAACAACATCGTCTTCTTCTTCGTTCATGGCAAACTCAGGGACTTGGTCAGGAAAAGCAGAAGCAATAGTAGTGTTAGCATTTTGGAGCTCCTTGGAGATATGATCATATCGTTCAGCTAAAGCACGATAAGCCTTAAAAGATTCTTCCACGAAACTTATCAATTCAGGTCTTCTCTTATAATACATTTCTGCACGCTTAGCAAACGAATCACCTTCATCTTCCAAGAGCTTAAGTGCGTATTTTACCCTCTCCTCGATATCTACGTTACACATTAATCAAAAATTCTGAAAGAAGAGTGAACAATGATATATGGAATGTAATGTAAATATGTAATGTTACCTTGAAGGTTTTCTTCGAGCCATTTGGATTGTTTGGTTCGAACATGGCTTGCCCACCACCATGAGTACGCATTGCTCGCAGCTCTCCGTAGCATCCTTATTCTCTAATCTTTTTTCTTTCTTCAATACATTTGGAAAAACCTTCTTTTTAATTCATCTCAATATTTGTTTTGAGAGTTTCGCTTCAGAATAAACAAAGTTGTTATGTTTTTCTGCTGTTGTAAATCTTGTTGAGAGAGGATGGTGAAGAGAGATATTCGGTGTCCAAAGGTGATACATATATAGTCATATGACAAGTTGCTATTTAAAACACATGAAACAGTGGATTTGAATACTCCAAATCACAATGTTTGTTGATACAAAACATTTTAACAAGAAAATAAACAAATCTCCCAAACCTAACCACAAATAAATTTGCTTATCTTTTCTAATTTTAGGTTATTTGTTTGAGAGACATCAAAAATGGTCCTGAAAAGCAACGAAAACATACCAATTGATAAGATCAATCAAAGAAATATTCATCAAATTGTTCTAACAAAGTAAAATGAGCATCATTCATTCCATTACACGAATCTATTCGCCGCACGAGTCTGACGTGTCAAAACACGTGGCAATTTGTTCACCACTTTTCCACTTTACGAGGAACGTTGCTCACTTACCAAACGTCACCGTTGTGTTGTCTGCGAATTGCGAATCTTCCTCTTCGTCCCTGTCTTCGAAGAAGCTCCTTGAAACCCTAAAATCTTGCTTCTTCCCTCAGTTTTTGTTTCTGGGGTAAGTTTTGTCTTTGGCTTGTTACGTTCTTGTGTCTTTACCGAATCTTTCGATCGTAAACACCGAATTTTGAATTCTGGTATTGCCCAATTTTGTTGAAATTTCAGGTTCCTTGTCTCCTTGAAATTATAAATTGACCAATCTATTTTGTGCCTTTAGTCTTATCTCCCTGAGGAATCTAGGTCTGTAAGTTTTGATATTAGATGTTTCTATGTGAGATTGGGTCAAAACTAGCTCTTTTCAGTTGATTTTAGTTGTTTATGCTAGGATTGTGATCCAGAATTTCTACTCGAGTTGTAAATTTTAGTTGATTGTTAAGAGTTTTAAAGGTCATCCTGCACAGGTTCTGATTGCTTCACCTATTGTCACAGTTTGCTAACGAAGGTTTGACAAATTTAGAAATGCAATTCTCAAGACTTTCCACCGCCGACGCTATATTTTCATTGGAACTGTTGTTTGCTGCATCTGAATCGTTCACATAGGTATTAACGTAGAGCTTCATTTCTGGAGTGCAGGGGTCGTGTTGGCACTTGGTAGTTTCTTTCCGTTAGGCTCTGAGGCCTATGATTGGTGCTACTAACGCCGCTGGCTAACACATTGACTTTGCTCAAAGTCTAAAACTATGGCCCTTTATGGTACGTTGCAGTTGTCCCATAGTATGGGTTTTTGCAGAAACCAAATGTGCTACAATCCAGAAAATGTATGTTTCTTCTATTTTAGCCCTGGATTCCTTTTCAATTCATTATTGCCCTTCATCTTTCTAAACATGTGTGAATTCTTAGAGTTCCATGAGAAGGAGGCTGCATATATCAAAGTGTCCTCTCTCATTAGGTGTTACGGTAATATTGTCAGAAATATATACTCAAGTTATTCAAGGTGGTTTGTTGTCATTTAGTAACATATTACTATTCTGTATACAGTTGAGGCAACATAATTTTAGGAATATATTACTCTCGGATTATCTTCGAAGGCCAATTTGCTCAGCACCATGCAGAACCACCGCTTTTAGGTGTCATTCCTTTTCTGCAGGAGGCAAGGCACTTGAACCTGCTGTTAAAGCTGTCTCTGTGGTGCTAACAAAGTAAGACTTCTTATTGCCTATCATATGCAGACCACCTTGGAAAATTTTGCTGTGGAACTGAAGGATTGCATAGTAATCCCGAGGCATATAACTCACAATAAATGGATTTATTATAAAAGAAATCGTGGAAGTAGTTTAAGTAGCTTAGCACTGATGTAGACATGTATTGCCATTGCCATAGTTCTCCTTAGGAAAGTTTACTCTTTTGGTGGGGAAATCTGAGGGGGTGCACTTATGTCTGTGGTAATTTCTTTGTTCTTTTTATTGCATTCTATAAATATTTGCACTCCTTGGCTTGCAGGTCACACAATTTGATACAACAATTCCCTATTGTATATAAGTTGGTCCCAGCTGTCGCTCTTTTTGTTTTCACCTTGTGGGGTTTAGTACCTGTTGTTCGCCAAGGGAGAAACCTACTACTCAATGTAGGTGCAGTTTCAAGTTTATATGCACTACATTTTTGCTTAATGCTTTCGTTTTTGTGCTGCCTCAGTTCAAATTAATGTGATGCTTTTTCTTCACGATATTGTGATTCTTGACCTTTTAAAACATTGTAGAAGAATGATAATGGATGGAAAAAGAGTGGTACATATCATGTTATGACTTCGTATATTCAACCCCTGCTACTATGGTTAGCAGCTCTATTCATCTGCAGGTATGTGTCTTAAAAGAGTTCTACGGGACTCCCTGAGGTTCATTCTTGAGATATTTTGCTGATAGCTTCATCTGAAGCGCTTTGTTGAGACAATTGTTAGATGGTTGATTTTGGTGGCTATTCCTTATATAGGGCATTAGATCCGGTTGTCCTTCCTACAGAAGCTAGCAAAATTGTGAAAGATCGACTTTTAAATTTTGTGAGGTCATTGTCAACAGTACTTGCATTTGCTTACTGCATATCAAGGTAAGCTTGCTGTCTTTATATATAAGATGTCGTTCATCTTTTGTGTCTGTATGTTAGTGGCTTCTTTTACTTGAAATTATTATGTGGTCATCTCATGACTTCTGATTCTGGTGAAATGTTCCCATGCAGTCTTATCCAACAAACACATAAGCTCTTCTCAGAAACGAGTGACCCCAGCGATACAAGGAATGTATGTAAAGTAACACTCACTAAAAAATGCGTTGCTTGGTCTTGTGTACATATCCAAACTTTTTACTGCAAGCAAAATCAAAAATCTCTATCGGGAAAATAATTAATTTCTCCATTTGTCTTACTAATTTGGCCCTGGAATAAAACAGATGGGATTTCAGTTTGCTGGGAAAGCAGTATATTCCGCTGTATGGGTTGCTGCTGTATCACTTTTTATGGAATTGCTGGGTTTCTCTACACAAAAATGGATCACTGCTGGAGGTCTTGGGACAGTGTTGATTACTCTTGCTGGCAGAGAGGTGAAGCCTGACTCTCATTTTTAATTGCTGGGTTATTCAGAATATTCACCGTTGGCTTCAGATGCTTTTTTCCCCCTCTTAGGCAAAGGATATTTCATAATACTGAGTTTTCGTGTTCCAGATTCTGACAAACTTTCTTTCAAGTGTTATGATTCACGCAACCCGGCCATTTGTTCCGAATGAGTGGATTCAAACAAAGATAGAAGGTTATGAAGTTTCTGGTACTGTGGAGGTTAGTATTATAATCTCCGAGCTTATTAGATATTGGGAATTTTATTCTCCCTTCTGTGTACGTCATTTCTTCTTTCTAGACGTGAACATTTCCATAAGATTAGCTATAGCTAATTTTCTGGAATTTCTGTTGCAATTCATTTACAGCATGTTGGGTGGTGGTCACCAACAATCATAAGAGGTGAAGACCGCGAGGCAATCCACATCCCAAACCATAAGTTCACAGTGAATGTTGTGAGAAATCTTACTCAGAAAACTCATTGGCGTATCAAAACTCACCTAGCAATCAGTCACTTAGATGTCAGCAAAATTAATGTGCGTTTGCTGTTTACCATATGGTCGTTAACTTGTTATACAGCGAAGTTCCAATCATTTATGCTGATCCTGGTTCTGAATTTCGCCAAACAGAATATTGTAGCCGACATGCGGAAAGTATTAGCCAAGAATCCGCAAGTTGAGCAGCAGAGGTTACATAGAAGGATATTCTTGGAGAATGTCAATCCAGAAAATCAGGCCCTTGTGGTGAGACTTCAATGCATATCCTTTCCTTTTCATTTCTCTTGAAGTGAAGGTCAGATTTTTTCAGAAAATATTGGACTGTGTATTTCTTATATGCGTTCTCGTTTCACAGATACTAATCTCTTGCTTTGTGAAGACGTCTCATCACGAAGAATATTTGTGTGTAAAGGTAAAATTTAAGTCTTTACTAAGGTTAACAGGAACCATTGACTTCATTATTTTCGCTTTCTTGTATTGGTGTAACAGGAAGCTATATTGTTGGACCTTTTAAGAGTCATAAGCCACCACGGAGCTCGTCTAGCTACACCAATTCGTACTATCCGTAGGATGTACACAGATGCTGACGTCGAAAACACACCATTTGGGGAATCGATGTACGGACCCGGAGGTGTTACTTCTCGGCGTCCATTGATGCTAATTGAACCCTCTTACAAAATTAATGGAGAAGACAAATCGAAATCTCAGAACCGCGCATCAAAACCAACCGCAGAGCAAGAAAACAAGGGTCCGAGTCCAAAGTCTAAAGAAATGTCTTCTCCTGATCCAAAGCCGAATGTGAAAGTTGGAGAATCGCCGGGTTTAGATACCAACAAAGTACCTGATGAAACAGGTGCAAAGCCAAGAACTAAACAGGTGAGCGCTGCAAAGGATACAGAAACATCAGGAGCTGAGAAACCAAAGGCCAAGAGAAGTAGTAGCACAACAAAGTCAACAAAGACGGATGCACAAAATGAAACAGATGGTTCAACATCATCAGTGTCTAGATCAGCTTTGGAGGAGAATATAGTACTGGGTGTTGCATTAGAAGGCTCAAAAAGAACACTTCCAATCGAAGAAGAGACATATTGTTCTTCTTCCACAGAAACAGATACAAAAGAACTCACTGGTGCTCGCAGATCTGGTGGAAATGGACCATTGGTGGCTGATAAAGAGCAGAAAGATGCCCAATCTCAACCAAAGTCAGGTGGTTCAAGTGAGCAGTGAGATGCATTCAATGAGTTAGATGATTGTTTACAGTAATCTTGATGTAATATACGATTGAAATCAATTAAATTTGTGTTGACCTCCCCCACAATTATGGAAGTTGGGGAGGTGATAATATTATAAATTAAAATTCAATTCAGGGGTGGTTTCCAGAAAGTACGATGAAAATGAACTTGTAAATAATTCAAATCCGGAAAAGACGGTTAGAAGTGGCTCACCTGCCCCTCTCTCGCTTCATAAATGATTCTCTTTGTTTTTATTTTGTTTTTGTTTTAAATAAACGATTCTCTGTTCCAATCTCTCCGCCATATAAAAACTACAGTGGTTTTACTTCTTCCTCTGCGTCTTTGAAGAATCTTTCTCGCTTTGTTCCTATAATTCCATGGCGGGATTTCTCTCCGTCGTCCGGCGCGTGTATCTGACTCTCTATAACTGGATTGTCTTTGCTGGATGGCAAGTCAAACTCGACTTTTCTTCTCTTCTTTGATAATGATGATGATGAATAGTGGAGTTTGTTTTCTCTCGGATTAATTTTAGTATTTGGTGACATTTTGGGGTTTTTAGGGCTCAGGTACTGTATTTTGCCGTTAAGACGTTAAAAGAGACAGGATATGAAAATGTCTATGACGCCGTTGAGAAGCCTCTCCAGCTTGCTCAGACTGCCGCCGTTCTCGAGGTCCGTCTCCCAATTTTTCTTTTTCTGATTAAACAATACGAACGTTTAGTCCACAATTTTTTTATTTTCCTGATTCAAATCTGGATTTTTTGGAAAATTTTCCGGATTCGGAGCAGATTCTTCATGGATTGGTTGGTGAGTGATCTGATCCATTGCATTAATTTTAAATTTGCACTACTCATATTGTAAGATCAGTGCCTGATTTGTGTTCTGTTTTGTTTCTAAACTCAAATAGGTTTGGTCAGATCTCCTGTTTCTGCAACTCTGCCACAAATAGGTTCAAGGTTATTTCTGACATGGGGAATCCTATACAGTTTTCCAGAGGTTGCTTTGCAGGCATTTCAAGTTCATTATGTGTCTTCATCTTCTTCATTTGGTTTCGTTTGAGTTTTGTTCCATTTCGATTTTGCAGGTTCGATCTCACTTTTTGGTTACGTCACTGGTTATAAGCTGGTCCATCACAGAGGTTAGTAAATTTGTACTCTTTAGACTTTTTGTTATAACAGTGTTTTTTATCTTGTCACATGGCTTGTTCAAGTACAGGTATTCGTTGTTTTTTATGTTTAGCTGTAACGATATGACTTATGTGTGAGTCCTTGAAATAAGTATTTTATCCCTTAAGAACAAACTATCTAGTTTACCTAAAAAAGAACAAACTATCTAAGCTTTGACTCCATATTGCTTGAAGTCTTATCGTAGTCGATTCCTTTTAGGTTGGGTGGGTCACGGATCAATTAAGATTTCCGGATCCGGGTTTAATCGGACTCTTTAATTATACAGATCCGGATCCGATATGTTAATTACGCATAACATACGTTAAAAATTTGAATTTATTTGATAACCTTTTTTCTTAAATTTAGATATATATCTACTATAAAATTATTAAAAATATAAAAAATATATTGTTGACAGAAAAAAAAAGTATTTAAAAACACATTTGTTTTTATAGTCCATGCTAAAATATTATTAAAAACCTAAGAAAGCAAAATTTTATGTTGAAATTCAACACAAAAAAATATGATATATGATTTAAAATGGGACTATAATAGATCTAGGCAATTTGTGTTACAAAACTTTGAAAAGTAGAATATTGGAGAAGTAATTACAAATATAGGTGTTATTTGGTTTCTTAAATTGGATAAAATCATACATTTATACAGATAATAAACCTTAATCTCCATTACTAAACCCAAGTGTTGAATATGTAATTTAAAGATTTTGTTTGTAATTTCTTTTTTAAATAACTAAGTTTGTAAGCATTTTTATTGAATCAATAAATGTTCTTTTCCAAAGTTTTTTTGATAAATTGTGTTTCTACATAACTGATTCTCTAAAAATTGAAGATAGACAAACCTACAAACTTAAAAATTCTAAATCAGCCAGGTTGAATATTCAGTAAAAAAAGTTTATTATTTGGATCTATAGATCCCTTATTTTTATTACGCTAATTCAAAAACCCAAAGTTGTGAAATGGATCGAGTGGATCAAAGATCAGATTTTGCATCCCATTTAATTTGCCCAGCCCTACCTTTAGGATCATGTGCAACAATTTATAATGATTGTGATGAATAACTGTTTCTGAGCGTTTAGAAATTTGTTTAATCTTGCAGATTATCCGGTACTCTTTCTTTGGCTTTAAGGAAGCTCTAGGCTTTGCACCTTCATGGCACTTATGGCTCAGGTATGTCGTTCATGTGTAATATATTACACATTGGAAAATAGATTAATCTAAAAAACTGATCTCATTTATTTCATATCGTTAATCTGTTCAGATACAGCAGCTTTTTATTGCTATACCCCACCGGTATCACCAGTGAAGTTGGTCTTATCTACCTTGCCTTACCACACATCAAGGTACAACAACACTCATGAAAACCTTTTCTTAGCAATACCAAGACACTAATTATGGTCGTAACACACATTTATATATTCGAATCTAGAACTCTTAAGAGTAGACAGGAACTGTGAAAACCATTTCCTCACACTCTACTAGACAGAAACTGTTTAAGTCACTGTAAAATCCTCCATATCTAGGATTAACTTTGATGCCATGTTTGAAGTTTTCAGATTTTCTGTTCCACTTTTAATCAGGTGGGAGTATATATATATATGGTTGATTCCTGAATGGTCCATTTGCCTTCTTTCTTTTTTTTATGTGCAGACATCGGAGATGTACAGCGTTAGGATGCCTAACACATTGAACTTCTCATTCGACTTCTTCTATGCAACGATACTTATCCTTGCAATCTATGTCCCAGGCACAAAACTCACTCGACCTTACTTATAACTTATCTGCTCGATTTTGATCTGCGACTAACTTCATCTTCTTGTATTGCAGGTAGTCCACACATGTACAGGTACATGCTTGGTCAGCGAAAGAGAGCTCTTTCCAAATCCAAGAGAGAATAGAAGCTTTAGAAAGTGTGCTTTCTCCTCTTATCTGCTTCTGTCATGTACTTGTCTTATGTTAAGCTTTGAACCTATTAAGTGTAATGTGGTTTCTAAATTAATATTGATGTTATTGCTTCCTTCTCATTGCTGATAGTATCATTTGACAACCAAAAAAAAAAACAAAACCAATGACTAATTTTGAATACATTAAGCGATTGACCAATCAATAGTCGTGTAAAATTCTAAAATTAAACTTAAAACATCGACAAAAATCTGCAAAATTCATTAAATGAACTTGGGTGAAAATAAATGTTTGGAGGAATGTGATGAGTAAAATTTCTGAAGATAGAGAAGTCAACGTAGTTGGGTAGTTAGAGGTATAAAAGACATATGATCGAACACGATAAGATGTCGTGAAGTAACGTAGAGCACAAAATACTTGTGTCTCAAAAGGCTTGAGGATCGTCCCCACACTTTAATTTCTTAAATTAATTAAAATCTACAAGGGGGAAATATTTTTGAAACAGCACCGTCTAATTCATTCCCATCCTCTCCGCCTTTCATTCCCTTTTTGTTTTTTGTATACCAAACCGAGAGTAAATCCGCAGTGAGTAGCTACAAATTCCAAAACTCTTTTGAATACTTCTGCTTGGATTTTGGAGCTGCTGCTTCGATTTTTGGATGAAATGGCTGATCAGAGGAGTAAAACGAATAGGTGGAACTGGGAGGTGAGTGGGTTTGAACCGAGGAAGTCGTCTTCGAATGCATCGTTTGAGGACGGTGGTCATCGTGCGACGGGTCCACTACTTCGGCGGAACTCGATTTCGACGCCTTCGCATCTGCCTCACTCCGCCGTGCTTCCGAAGAAGCAAGCTCTTGCCTCTAAGTTTTACGGATTAAAGGAGAAAGTTAAGGTGAAATGTCAGTTCCTTTTTCACTTTACTTCACAGTATTATCTTCTTATATTTGAGTTGTTAAACATTTAAGTTAACTTTATCCATTCTCGAAGAAGTTCGATTTTGTTTTTTGATCTGTACACTGGGATATTTGTGCTTAGCTTTGACCGTTTCGTTAATTCCGATGTTGGCAAGTTTTACAACTGATTTGCGGTTGTAATTGGCTTGGGTTTTGAGTTGAGTTTATTATAAGAAGAAATAATTTGATTTTATTTCACTAAGTGGAAGCTGAGTCTGTTAGAAGTGATGAGGGCTAGGCTGTCTAATTTGGAGGTTTAGTGGAAGTTCAGTATGTTGCTCTTTTTTTTTAGTTTTTTTTTGAATGAAGCCATTATCAAGAAAAAAGTGTCTTGGTTTAACAGCTTGCAAAAGAAGACTACTTGGAGTTGAGACAAGAAGCTACTGATCTGCAAGAGTATTCTAATGCAAAGCTTGAGAGGGTTACACGTTATTTAGGTGTTCTGGCCGAGAAAAGTCGTAAATTGGGTAAGTTATGTGTTCTTACACAAGGTATTGAAGTCTATGTCAGTTCTGCAAGCATAAAAGAAAAACTGAGTCTTCAGTAGTGGAACCTTTATAAATGGAATCCATCTACAACTTCATGAATATATTTATCTATATCTTTAGGTGTCTTTACATTATTATTTTTACCCTTTTGGTGGAACTTTGGTAGTGTACTGTATTCATTTATCTACATAAAGCACCACAGACCAATTTTCCCTTGAGACTGAGGCTAGGATATCTCCTCTTATCAATGAGAAGAAAAGACTATTCAATGACTTGCTGACCGCCAAAGGTACAAATTTCTTATAACCAATGTCTATTGGTCTTTTTATATCTATAATCTTGCTTTGAGCATGGTTTCACTGATAATTCTGCTAGTTTTTGCACGTAATTGCTAATGCGGAATCATTCTATTTGTATGCAGGGAACATAAAGGTATTTTGCCGTGCAAGACCATTGTTTGAGGATGAAGGTCCCTCTATCATAGAATTCCCCGGGGATAGCACTATATGTGTGAACACTACTGATGATTCTCTGACCAACCCCAAGAAGGACTTTGAATTTGACCGAGTTTATGGACCTCATGTTGGACAAGGTAAGTACCATAGTTCATTGTAAATGTAGTCTCTCCTTATCTCCTGAGCAGTTTCTGGTTTCGAACTACAAAAGCTGCAAGCAGTGCGTTCTCCGTACTTATACTGTAATTTTTTTCAGCTGCACTGTTCAGCGATGTCCAACCTTTTGTTCAATCTGCATTGGATGGATCTAATGTCTCCATATTTGCCTACGGACAAACTTATGCGGGGAAGACATACACCATGGTTGCCCTTCTTTTCTTTTCCTCTGAAAGTTTCCAATTAGGTCACATATTGTTGAACACCTATATCAATGTGTTTTCTGCTACTGTTTAGTGAATAGCTTTTCTTGCTCGCAGTGGTTAAACATAGCATATGATATCAACGTGGATACTTGCCTTTTAAAGGATGTGATCATTCTATTGCTCTTAAACGCTTCTGCTTATTTCAATGTTTATTCTTCCTATATGTTTGCTTTAGAACTGAACCCCAGGATAAGTTTGGGCTGGAGTTTTGAAAATTGTAGATAGCAGATCAAACTGATTTTGTAAATGTGAAGCATGTTTACTTTCATCCTGTGTCTAACATATGATCTAAGGTGAATAGTCTGTGTTGATTTATGAGGTATACATTATCACAGGCATGTTTCAAGCGTTTATTGTACTTTCTATTTTTGAGTGCTTTGTTATCTTCGCTTGGCTCTCCGTTAAATCAACTTTATTGAATGTTGTTTTGCCAGGAAGGTTTAAATCACGACCGTGGTTTATATTCTCGTTGTTTTGAGGAACTTTTCGACCTGGCCAATTCTGATTCAACTTCGACATGTCGTTTCAGTTTCTCTGTTTCAGTGTTTGAGATCTATAATGAACAGGTGCTCCAGTTGATTCTGAAATACTAATACTTTGGCTTACATTTCTTTTGCCAAGATGGTTCTGTTATGGAATCTGGAACTTCTAACTAAGCAAATTTAACTTTCAGATCAGAGATTTACTGTTGGACAATCAGAGCAATTTACCGAAGATCAACATGGGTTTACACGACTCTGTTATGGAGCTCGGACAAGAAAAAGTAGATAAACCACTGGAGTTCTTAAGAGTCTTAAAATCTGCATTTCAGAATCGGGGCAATGATAAGTCAAAATACAATGTGACCCATTTGTATGTTTTGTTCTGTCCCCTTTCTTGTTATGTGGAGATAATATTCTGCTAAGGTTCTCAAGTCACATGTCTTTTGTGAATGGCTTCTCTCTTGGTAGGATTGTCACAATACACATATACTATAGCAATACAATCACCGGAGAAAACATATATAGCAAGCTTTCTCTGGTTGACTTAGCTGGAAGTGAAGGTTTGACCATGGAAGATGATTGTGGAGACCACGTCACTGATATGCTGCATGTCATGAAGTCGATTTCAACGTATGTTAAAATATAAGCTGTACATGTCATTATCATGAAAAGGAAAGACAAAATTTCCCATGTGTGGGCACCAATGCATGAATTTGTTCTTGTTAACTTTACTTACTGCATATATCTCTGGTTCTATAGGTTGGGAGATGTTTTATCTTCCTTGACGTCAGAAAAGGATTCAATTCCTTATGAGAATTCAATTCTTACGAGAATACTTGCAGATTCACTAGGTAAGAAAGATAATTTTCCGTACATGCATCTTTCCCTTTTTTTTTCACCTTTACTTTTTTTTTTTCACCATATTTGGAAGCTCGTAGTAACTTAGATGCAATATCGTGAAATGTACAGGGGGAAGCTCCAAAACGTTGATGATTGTTAACATCTGTCCAAGTGCGCAAAACTTGTCTGAGACAGTTTCATCTCTCAGTTATGCTGCCAGAGCTAGAAATACAGTACCAAGCCTTGGTAATCGAGATACAATCAAGAAATGGAGAGATGTGGTAAGTGGAAGTGAAAAAGATCAACAATTAAGAAATGTGAATACAGACGTCAGATAGTTCAGTTTAGGATTGGACTTCATTGATCTGTTGGTTTTATTTCTCTATAATCTAGTCTATCTCAAATCTCTAGAGAAAAGAACGTAATATATAAAATGTCTGAAAGCTTTTTTGTTCTCAAATTATTTGTGTAGCTGCAAAATTTCCATCGTAGATAACCTTTTGTCCTGCAGGCAAGTGATGCTCAGAAGGAGCTGTTAGAGAAAGAGAGAGAAAATCAGAACTTGAAACAAGAGGTTGTGGGCTTAAGACAATCACTTAAAGATGCCAATGACCAGTGTGTATTGCTCTATAGTGAAGTGCAGAGAGCGTGGAAAGTTTCATTTTCATTGCAATCAGATTTGAAGGTTATACAGCTTCGTCAGGTTTTTAATTGGCTTTTCCAACTTTTTGCTTGTTGCTCATTATATATTTCCTATTTTATGCAGTCAGAGAACACTATGCTTGTAGACAAACATAAATTAGAGAAGGAGCAGAATTCTCAGTTAAGAAATCAAATAGCTCAACTTTTACAGTTGGACCAGGAACAGAAGCTGCAAATGGAGCAACAAGGTTTAGCCATTCAAAGTCTCCAGGTTGGTGCTCTATGAGTATTATTATATACTCTGAAGTTTTAAGATTGACGCCACAGCAACTGAATTTGAATTTGTGAGTTCTCTGCACATGATAGTCATATCATTCTACGGTATTAAATATGATTTTGATGCAGGCAAAAATTATAGACTTGGAATCACAGGTAGATGAGGCCGTTAGATCCAACACAACTAGAACAGGAGATGCCTTGCAATCTCAGGATATAATTTCTTCAACACCAAAACCGGCTGACGGCACAATTGATTCTTCGTCTGTTACCAAGAAACTTGAGGAAGAATTGAAAAAACGTGATGTACTGATCGAGGTTCGTGCACTCTGGCTGAACCATTAATATTAGCACTAGTTCATTTATCTAAATAGAACGATGTTTTTGCGCAGAGGTTGCATGAAGAAAACGAAAAGTTGTTTGACAGATTAACAGAAAAGTCGATGGCTGTTTCAACCCAGGTAGTTCTGTGCTCTTCTGCCGTTATGCTACATTAAGCATGATTGAATACCATATCTCTGACTCTGATGGTGCTCTCTCACAGCTGTTAAGAGAAAAATCAATTATACTCTATTCTTTATAAATTGCTACTGTATGTTTAACACTGTGCACCTGGCGATTTACTTGCCCATAGCACTTCATTGCTTAAAATTTCTTATTCAATATTTATTTTAGGTATCGAGCCCCTTATCAAATGTCTCGCAGAACATTCAGCCTGCCGATGTTAACAGGTGAATCCGTGATCGGTTTAGACAAATGAGTTCCGATTCTGTCTTTTATATTTTGTTAACTTTCATTATCAACTAATATGTAATATTTTCTCTTGTGGAGAAACAGTAGGAGAGAAGCATTTTCGGAAGAAGCTGTTGCTTTACCATCTACAGCAAACAAGAATGACGGAGCAATTACGGTACTAAAATCTGGATCTGATATAGTAAAAACCACTCCAGCTGGAGAATACTTGACAGCTGCATTGAACGACTTTGACCCTGAAGAATATGAAGGTCTTGCTGCCGTTGCTGATGGCGCAAACAAGCTACTAATGCTGGTAATTGGTTGATAGCTCTTTGATTAGTGCCATTTTGGAAGTGTCATTGGTGCAGTTATGTGATATGATACCATTATACCTTTTATAATTATTTGGAGAGTGAAATTTATGATGGACTGTTGATGTCTCTATTATATTTAGAAAGAATTTTTCCTATTGTTGACTTGCAGGTTTTGGCAGCTGTTATCAAAGCTGGTGCTTCCAGAGAGCATGAAATCCTTGCTGAGATCAGAGATTCTGTCTTTTCATTTATCCGGAAAATGGAATCAAGAAGAGTAATGGACACAATGCTTGTTTCCCGAGTCAGGATATTATACATAAGGTCCTTACTGGCGCTATCACCTGAGCTTCAGTCTATCAGGGTAAGCATAGGCATACGACTTGTAGCTGTATTTTTTCTTAGCTCTGGCCTTGGCTTATGTTGTTATGTTAGTTCTCCAAGCAATCTTAACACAATCCTCTTCATTTAGGTCTCTCCTGTCGAATCCTTTCTTCAGAAGCCTAGTACTGGTAGGAGTAAAAGTACTAGCAGGGGTAGCAGCCCAGGTCGATCACCAGTTCGATATCTTGATACGCAGATCCATGGCTTTAAAGTAAATATAAAGCCAGAAAGGAAAAACAAATTGGCATCTGTGGTTTCAAGAATGCGTGGACTTGAACAGGTAGATTTAACTTGAAAAAAAGCACTTGATTCTCAAAGATGCTAGATTATATGTTAGCACATAGGGACACTTATGCTCTTGATTATAATCATCTAGGATACTGGGAGGCAGCAAGTTACTGGAGTTAAGCTACGTGAGATGCAAGATGAAGCCAAAAGTTTTGCTATTGGGAACAAGTCCTTAGCTGCATTATTTGTGCACACTCCGGCTGGTGAACTACAGCGACAGATTCGGTTATGGCTTGCTGAAAGTTTTGAGTTTCTTTCTGTCACAGCCGATGATGTGTCGGGAGGAACCACCGGCCAACTAGAGCTTCTTTCCACGGCAATCATGGATGGTTGGATGGCTGGACTAGGTGCCGCGGTGCCACCTCACACAGATGCTCTCGGGCAGCTTTTATCTGAGTACGCAAAACGTGTATATACTTCTCAAATGCAGCACATGAAGGTATGTGATGTCACTGGTCAAAAAAAAATTTGGAGTCCCCAATGGGTTTAAAACATGAGTCCTATTGAAAAGCTGATGATGTGGCTGGCTTAACACGGCTTACATTGAGGACTAAGGTTTTAGTGGGATAAATTTGTTTGGAATGATGTCTTCTAATACAGAATCATGCTGTAGGATATTGCTGGTACCTTGGCGGCAGAAGAGGCAGAAGATGCTGGTCAGGTGGCTAAGCTTCGATCAGCTCTTGAGTCCGTTGACCACAAAAGGAGAAAGGTTCGCCACCACTCCGGAATATATATGATATACAGTTTCTGATCTCTGACTTTCGTTGCTTTCTTTGTCAGATTTTACAACAAATGAGAAGTGATGCAGCTTTACTTAACTTGGAGGAAGGCAGTTCTCCTATTCAAAACCCTTCGACCGCAGCTGAAGACTCAAGATTAGCGTCTCTCATTTCTCTGGATGGCATATTGAAGCAAGTCAAGGTATTTATACCTCCATTTAGGACCATGCTGCATCATAGTTTATCTTGGTTAATGGTTAGATTGTAAGAGTAGTGGTGGTCAATAACAACTTTTTGAATCATGCAGGACATTACAAGACAAGCTTCTGTCCATATTTTACGTAAAAGTAAGAAGAAAGCATTACTTGAGGCCCTTGATGAACTCACTGAGCGAATGCCTTCTCTTCTTGATATTGATCAACCATGCGCACAACGAGAAATTGCAACAGCTCGGCAGTTGGTCGAGGTAATTTTAATTTCCATGTCCAATCATGTCTTTTAGAACCTATCATAGAGACAGAAATGACTCTACTAACTACATTGAAGAGATCAGTATTTGAATCTCGAACAAAGTAACTTATTTCTTGCTGAATTTATTGATCGCAGACAATTCCCGAACAAGATGATGATAATCTCCTGGAGCAGTCGCATCACCGGAGACCCTCGTTAGAATCGATATCCTCAGCTGACACTGATGTGTCTCAGTGGAACGTTTTGCAATTTAACACAGGATCTTCAGCCCCATTCATCATAAGATGTGGAGGCAACACCAACTCAGAGCTTGTGATCAAGGCTGATGCACGTGTTCAAGAGCCCAAAGGAGGGGAAATTGTCAGAGTTGTCCCAAGACCTTCTGTCTTAGTAAACATGAGCTTAGAGGAAATGAAACAAATGTTTGCTCAATTACCCGAAGCTCTAAGTTTGCTAGCTTTAGCTAAAACAGCTGATGGCACAAGAGCTCGCTACTCTAGGCTCTACAAAACTCTGGCCATGAAGGTTCCCTCCCTTAGGGACCTTGTAAGTGAACTGGAGAAAGATACATGAGTCGTCATATGCATGGCATAGAGAAGTTGCAGAGATACTATCCAGATGGAGATTCCTTGTGTATTTATCTTTCTTGGCTGGGCAAATTCGGAACGTTAATGCTACAGCTCCAGATTCATTATATGTAATATGTAACTTCTTTTTCTGTATTTCTCTCATTCACACAGCAATAAGTACACTTCCCAGCTAGTGAACGTTTTAAAATGTTCTCTCAAGTTTTAAACGAAAACAAATCTCGTTCAAGACGCAGTAAAATGATTGGTACATCAAGACTACCATTTAAAGGCTGATAATACATAAGATGGGAATGCATTGTGTTTAGCAGTAAGGGTTTTGACTGAGTCTGGACTTGCCGTTTCGTCAAAAGAAGTGAGACCAAGCTCGTTACCGTGAATCCCACCAGTGATGAATATTGATTCAATGCCAGAAACATTTGCTCCCTTTATATCATGATGGAGCGAATCTCCTACTGCAATTGCCTCGGATGGATTATCAACTCCTGCAATTGCCATTGCTGACTCATAGATCATCTGCCAAAGCCACAGTCAAAATCAGGTTCTACAAAGCCAAGCAGCGAAGTTCAATGTTCAAAACGGATTATATACCTTATGAGGTTTTCCCATCCATTTCACTTCTCCTCCCAGTTCTTCATACTTAGAAGCTAGTGTACCTGAAAATTTTGTGATTAATTATACGAGTATTTACATAGCATCATAAGTGGGGAAGACAATTGGACAGATTTAGATATGTAAGTACCTGGCATGATATGAAAAACATTTGCTTCAACAGTCACGTAATCTGGATTGGCAACGATCATGGGGAGTCCTCGAGCTGCAGATTTCTCCAAAATCTTCTCAAGTTCATCAAGAGGCATTGGAGATACACTTCCTGAAGGAAGTCCTAAGGCCTCAGTGCCATGCGCCAAAACAAAGTCAGCATCTTCCACATTGTCCACAACATTTAGACCTAGACCCTGAAACATACATAAACTACATCAAATACTTACAACGTACTAACCTTCATGATATATCAGCGAGCGACAAGAAATAAAGTGATAAGGAACCTCTAAAGAGATTGCTCCTCGGTCATTCCAAGTCATGTGAATACAACTCTTTCCTAATGCAGCAAACCAAGGATCATCTCTCCTATGATAGACATTTATCAGTAAGTGAGTAAATAACATCTATATTACGAAGAAGAAATTGTTGGTAATAACCTCTGCAAAGATTGATGCGTTAGTTCACCACTAGTTATAGCTCCGGTAAAGAAAGAAGGATCAAAGCCAAGGCCTTTCAACTTTTCCATTGTTGTTGAAGCACGTCTAGAGGAATTACTAATAATCACTATTTTAGCACCCGCTGTCGCAAGATTTTTCACTATAACACCGATAAAAACAAAAGTTAAATCAGTCATTATGCAGAACTACGACTACATTGAAGAGATCTGAAAGACAATTATCATGGAATAAAAAATCTCAAAAAATATTGACAATTCCCTTCCCGCATCACTAGTTATATGGACAAATACTCGTGGCCTAATCATCTCTGACCAAAATCAGATATAGTTAATACTGAAGCTAAGTGGTAACCAAATAATCGAACAGTAAAAGAAATGGTTTTGATACCAACTTACAAAATGGAATCAACCAAACCGAAGCCACATGCCAAAGCTAAGAAATGAAAACGTACAAGTTGAGATTGCACCCGGGTACGGTTTTTTGCCGTCATGAAGGACTCCATACTGATCTAAGAGCCATGCCTGTGACACTCTTTCATCAAGTTTAGTATCAAACACAAATCTTGAGAAACATTCACTACTTTGATTGATGAGGAAGATGAAGGCAGATGTTAAGCTACACACATTCTTCTTATCGAACATGACTTTCCTAAAGTGTCATGATTTCTCAAAATGAAAACTAAAACATTTAAGCATATACACACACAAGTCATCAGAATGTTCGGTTCTAATTGAACCCAATTCAAAGAAAGTTGACTGCTTTGACAAATTACAAGGAGAAAAATATGCAATTAAAGAAACCCGTTTGTTAACAACTTAACATTGCTGAAGTGACTTGAAAACATGATGACTTTTTGTACAATCGGATCATCAAACTAACTTGAATGCGCTCGCTCTCACACAGAGAATCCCATGAAAAAAGGATTGAGAGAGATGGATGAGGTCAAACCTTAAAATTATGTGCCTCCACTATGTCTTTGAGGCCATTCATTGGCAGGGAGAGCTGCGACGAACAGATCATATTCCTACCTGCAGCGGCGAGTAGAAGAAGAAGAAGAAGAACTGCTCTTTTGAAAAGAATCAGAACTCAAAGCAAAGCACCACAAACAATCGAAGCACTCTAGTCTTGACCACAACCACAATACTCACCTACGCGCAACATTAAGCGAGTACGCTCCACATTGTCATGAGCCGAAATTAAACTTCAGTTAAGGTTTAAATTATAAAGCAGTCTCAAAATTGACATAACGTCGCTTTGGCCGAGTGGTTAAGGCGTTTGCCTGCTAAGTAAATGGGGTTTCCCCGCGAGAGTTCGAATCTCTCAGGCGACGTATTTTTAATTTCTGTTTTATAATAATGGCTTAATTGGGCTTCTTCACAGTGGCCCATATTACATATTACGGTCTAATTATAAGCTTGCTTCTATCTCTTAGCCCAATTCGTTTACTAAGGCAATTGTTAGGCTTCTTCAGAAAGGCCCATACTATATCTAGTTAAGGCCCAATTGTCCAGCCGAAAACCTGACTTTGAAAATAGTGACTAGATAATTAAAAATTCTCGTCCATTCACTCGCTCTTATCACCAAACCAAACCCTCCCCGCATTCCTACGCGTCTTCACACTCCACTCGCCTTATTCTACTAAAATTTATTACTTGCAACGGCGTCGTATAATAGTAAGTGGAGTCACGCGCGCGTGTGTTAATATATTTTCTTTTTTGATAGCCCACCTGACTCTTTTCCCTTTATTCTTCTTCTTCTCTCTTTCTTTTTTTCCATTTTTCTTCAAATTCTAAAAAAAATAAAAAAAAGGTTAATATCTCTCTCTAATGGCGGCGACATTAGGCAGAGACCAGTATGTGTACATGGCTAAGCTCGCCGAGCAGGCGGAGCGCTACGAGGAGATGGTTCAGTTCATGGAGCAGCTTGTCACCGGCGCAACTCCGACGGAGGAGCTCACTGTTGAAGAGAGAAATCTCCTCTCAGTTGCTTACAAGAACGTGATCGGATCTCTACGCGCCGCCTGGAGGATCGTATCCTCGATTGAACAGAAGGAAGAGAGCCGGAAGAACGACGAACACGTGTCGCTTGTCAAGGATTACAGATCTAAAGTTGAGTCAGAGCTTTCCGCTGTCTGCTCTGGAATCCTTAAGCTGCTTGACTCGCATCTGATCCCTTCCGCTGGAGCAAGTGAGTCTAAAGTTTTTTACTTGAAGATGAAAGGTGATTATCATCGCTACATGGCTGAGTTTAAATCTGGAGAGGAGAGGAAAACAGCTGCGGAAGATACCATGCTCGCTTACAAAGCAGCTCAGGTAATTTCTCTGCTGATTTCATTCTCGAAATTGCATCTATGGAATTGATCCGATTTGGTTGTCGTTTGAAAATCTGTTTACGAGATTTCTTCTATTGGCAATAGCTTCCAATTCTAGTAATTAGTTCTTGATCCTGAATTGGTTTTGAATTTAGCTATGTTAATCAAATCTTCAGAATGTAGATCACTTTTCGTATTCATTGATTTTGGTCTTTTGTCATCTCATTTATGTCAAACTGATGGCGACTCATTGTCCCCTCTTCCAATTTGATGTTTTTTAAGGATATCGCAGCTGCTGATATGGCGCCTACTCATCCAATTAGACTTGGTCTAGCTCTAAATTTCTCAGTGTTCTACTATGAGATTCTCAATTCTTCAGACAAAGCTTGTAACATGGCCAAACAGGTTACTTTTCTCGTCTCAAGTAGTAACATTTCACTCTTGCATCTCTCTTTGATAACAATATAAATCGTTGACTTGAGTTTGTCTCTGGAGAGTTTTCTTTTTCTCCCTTCTTTCTTGACTATTGACCACTGGTTGACTATTTTAGATGTAACCATATCTTATTAAGATGTTTCGTTGGGCAAAGAACTAATCTTTGATCCATTGTGCTTCACTTTAGATCACCTTAAGTGAGCTCTCTATAAAATGCTTCCTCTTCTTCTTGAGAGTCACAGACTTTGTGATGAGCAATATCCATTACTGTAAATGATGTCTCATTCTGTTTGAACCAGAATTTCTTGATCATCATGTTTAGGAGATTTAGTAACACATCAGATCTTATCATTGCGGGGTCATTCTAAATTTTGATGCCTGGTTCACGTGTGTAGGCTTTTGAAGAAGCCATAGCTGAGCTTGACACACTGGGAGAGGAATCCTACAAAGACAGCACTCTCATAATGCAGTTGCTAAGGGACAATCTAACCCTTTGGACCTCCGATATGCAGGTTAGTCCTCTCAATGTCTCTATCCCGCACCTCAACCTTGAACACTTCATTCCAAAACAATAAGATTATTGACTTCATATTTCTTTTATCTTTCTAAGCAATGAGAAGTCGTATGCTAGTTAGTGTGACCATATACTCGATATCCCTGGTCAGATTCAACATTTAGAGACAGGAATACCTCTTAAAGTTAAAACTGAAATAACCATGAAACTGTTTATGTTAACATATCATCAATACTCTTTTTTCAGGAGCAGATGGACGAGGCCTGAGGATCTAGAGGAAGGGGGGCCAAGTGTTATGCCTGATGTTTCCGCCACAAAATCGATCTCAAAATCCCCATAACCTTTGCTCCAAAATGTGACAATTATTTTAAGTGTTTATGATTATGTGCACAGCTTGATGATTTACTCTGCTCTACTTAAAACTCTTATCTCTTGACACTTATCCTCTCTTGACTTATTTTATAAGCCTTAAAAACCTCTTCCTCCATATACTCGTGTTCTGATTCGTCTACTGTCTCTTTTGTTTCAAGTTGAAAACCGAAATCCTCAAATAAAGACTTTTACGTGGTGAGTAAAATGTCGCCTATAAAACCAGTCAAACCAACAGAGATTTGTGGAAGAGGTAGACCGTAGAGGTGCAAACACGTTGTAAAGAGGTCGAATCTCATTTCACGAAGAGATGCAAAACATCAAAAGTGTACTTGGACCACTTTGTCTGCATTGCATGCATGAAACTATATAAAATTGAAATTGTCTTTGCTCAATTTCTGAGACATGTAATTGTTTTCTCATGTATTACTTCAACTTTTCTCTCCTCCCACTAATCTTTTTCAGAGAAAGATACTGTTATAACGAAAGTTGCTCTCGCTCACACGTGATTTCAGTCCACTCCCATTACTATTTTGTCATGTCAAAAGTTTACTAACCTTTAACAAAGAAAAATATGATTTAAACATATAAAGTCTTGAATTTAATATATGGATTGTTACTTTGTTTTTAGAAAATAAGGACTATTTCAATTTTCTAATTTATATCAAGATACTAATTTTTCCTAATTCAATTTAATATCTAGTTTATCATATTTATTAATATTTGATATAACATATGCTTTCATATAACTTTTTGGTAACACAAATAAAAAAAAAAGTTAAATATAATTTGACTATTCACAACTATCAAATGATAATATATCTTTTAATTGTGGATTCAACAAAATTTTGGTTGTTAGTAAATACTTAACTAGCTTCATATTTGCAAATACTTACATAAAAATAAAAATGATCATTTATTTCTCTAATTTAAGTTCTTGCCTGTGCTTTTAACAACTTAGCATAATATTGGTTTTTTAAAAAACACAGGTAAGTTGTATTTTCTGCCTAAAGAAAACGAATATAGCAAATGACCTTTAGCGTATTAATAGGCGGTAAGTCTATTAAAGGCAGACACACTTGCACATCTAGACATCGAGTTTCGCTATCTGCATTAAATAGGAATTTGGCTAATAGGCCAGTCAGTTGTGGCCCAATATTTTTAAAAAAACCAATAACTAATTTATATACATTAGTATCTCAAAATATAAGAATTAATAGCAACCATTAACCCTTTTCAAATGGTGATCCCAAATAAATTTCCATAGTTTGAATAAAAAATATTTATTTCCATTATAATGACACTGTTTCATTTGAATTTTATCAAATCTGCATGTTTTGTTCTCCTCTCTCTCACATATCCCTCTCTTACCAAAAATCACATTTTTATTTCCTCCCCAACATTAAAAGCTCCTCTCTCTCTCTTCCTCACTTTTTACCTCAAAAACAAATTCTACAAGCAAAAAAAAAACAGATACAAATCTTTCTTCAGTTTAATCTCCAATCCCGTAAATGTAAAATTTTGTAAATATCGGAAAAAGCGACAATTTTGACGCTCTATAATGGCAAAATTTGTAGAACCAAATCTCCTTTCCACAAAGACCATCAATTCCGATGATGCGATGGGCAATTTTGTCGACACAACCTCGATGACTACTCTCGAAACATTGATTTTTCAGATGGATTTCCCTTCAGAGAGTGAAGAGATTATTGGAGAGATGATTCATAAGGAGAGACAACATTCGCCCAGACATGACTACTTGAAGAGACTGAAAAATAGGGATTTGGATTTGACTATCAGAAACCAAGCCCTTGATTGGATTTGGAAGGTCAGATTTTGTTCGTTTTTGGATTCTTTGTCTTTCTTCTGTTGACTCATTTCCTACCAAGTCAATAATATGAGTGACTTTGATCTGAAAAAGACATGACTTTACCTTATCTTTAAGCTGAAAAGAAACCAATATTAATTGTATGTGCTTGATTATTACAGGCTTGTGAGGAACTTCAATTTGGACCTTTGTGTTTGTGCTTGGCAATTAACTACCTGGATCGTTTCCTATCTGTTCATAACTTGCCTGTAAGTCAGATATAACAAACTCATCATTGGCGTATGATTTACTATCACCCTTTGATGGTTGATTGAAATATTTATGGTTTTGTAGAGTGGAAAAGCTTGGACTGTGCAATTGTTGGCTGTGGCTTGTTTATCTTTGGCAGCTAAAATGAAGGAAACTAATGTTCCAGAGTTAATACATCTGCAGGTTCTATCAAACTCCCATTGACTCTCATTTATAGTTTTGAAAACCAGTTAATAACATTCTACTAATGATAACATTAATAGGTTGGAGATCCTTGGTTCGTGTTTGAGTCTAAATCAATCCAAAGAATGGAACTTTTGGTGTTGAATGTATTGAAATGGAGATTACAATCCGTGACACCATGCTCTTACATAAGATACTTCTTGAGTAAGATCAGTGGATATGATCAAGAACAACCTAGCGGCGAATTAATATCAAAATCACTACAAATGATAGCCAACATAACCAAAGGTGAAAGGTCCCTCCTTTCATCGAATTTTGTCTTTTTGTAAAGTCAATCTTGCTTTAGGTTTATGGATTTATGCGTTGTCGTTACTTTATTATTATGACTTTTGAGTTAAAATCTAATTGATGGTGGTTGTGAAAAATTGTAATGTGTGGGCAGGAATTGACTATTTGGAGTATAGAGCTTCAGAGATTGCTGCTGCAGTTGCTCTTTCTGTTTCTGGTGAACTTCACACACTACATTTTGACAAATTCTCCTTCACTCCTCTCTTCTCACACCTTGAAAAGGTGAGAAATAGTCACCAAACGTCATGGAAACATAACTATATGCATACATTAATGCACACTGTCTATTAATGTCCCTTATTTGAATCCCTTTAAAATCCAAAAACTAGTTTGAGTATAAACCAAAAAAGACCAATCCAATTATAGCCCCCAGTTCTGAATGTGAGTCTCGTGATACACTCACATGTTGGTAAATTGTTCTATCTTTTTTTTGTTTTTCTTTCTCACTCCAAATCTAATGGGTTCCAGTTACATTCAACATAGGTGATTTGGGTCCTCATGGGGACCAAAAGGCTTAAGCTTTCGTTTGTCTGTTTTTTATTTCACTTGTTTGAAATTTGTTTTGTATCTGTGTGTGTGTGTGTGCAGGAGAGAGTGAAGAAGATTGGTGAAATGATAGAGAGAGATGGGTCAACTTCATGTTCACAAACACCCAATAATGTAGTCTTACAATCTAAGACTCTTTACTCTCGTTCTCTCTCTACTACTTCTGTTTCTTCCTCCCTCACTTCTCTTTCTTAATTTTCTCTTGTTGTCTTATTCTCCTTTTTAATGGCTTAATTATGATTGAAATAAAGAAAAATCAAAGACAATTGCATAATATTTTTGTTTCTATAAAAGATAAATAAATGTGAGGGAGTAATGTATTTTCTTTGATTTTGGAGTATAAAGATAGTTATGAGGTATGTAATGTTAGAAAGGCTACTATTTGGTTCCCGCCAAATTTATTGCGGGAGAAAAACTAACACGGTTGAGTTCCTACCTAACTAACCTTTCAAAAAAGAGAGGCTCGTGTCGTTATAATGGGTTTTAACTTGAGCCCAAGCCCATTTCTATTTTTCACTTTTGGGAATTAGTTTTTCTTTTTATACATTATCGGTCCGCCACTTTGGGCCTGCTCAACTAAACCCCTCAATTATGGACCAATCTAGTTAAAGTTCTCAACTAAAATTCTATATAGATGTAAAAATGTCAGTTACTAGTTAAATTGATTTCTATTAATAATTTTGTTGATGGATTTATGATGATAAATAACTTGCCGAGTTTTTCTTGTATGATCTAACTAGTGATTAAGATACCATATGTTCGATTTATTTCCACTACTAAATTAGATTTTAAGATTAGCAAAAAAAAGTTATAACAAATTTTAGAGTATTAGTTTTAGACAGTTTTCAAATAATCGTTAGGTGGTAACTGAACGGTGACTTTCTGCATAGAATCTAAGCGGGATCTAGATAATTTTAAGCATTTTAGATGGTTTTGATAATAAATTATGTTATATATGTATTATATATAAAATAAAAATAATAAATAATCTAAAATTATGTGATTATTAAGTAAAAAAGGTTAAAATTCTGTTTTTGAATTCTATAAAAAATAATTTAGTGTTATTTAGGTATAAGCTTACAGTTAAAATATATATTTTTAAAATTTATATAAATTTAAACTGAAGTTTTTTTTAAAAAAAAATGAGAGCTTTTAGGTCAATTAGCTACTATCTAAACTGCCTAATTACCGCCAAATCATTCTATCTGCATAATTAATCCGATTTTAGTATAGTTGGAACGGCTTGGGTACACCTAACGCTTAGACCAAATTTTTATACATTGGATTTAGGATATAGATAGAATTTATGAATACCATTGGTTGAGAAAAAAAGAATTTACTTTCGAATCTTTGATTTAGGTTTTGATTGTTACACGCGAGGCGGTACAATACGCAAATAAATTCGAAAAAGTCACAAATCAACCTATAATACATATTGCTAGGCAGATGGAATATAATAACGCAATAGTACAAATTCTTTTGATATTAATAAATTTTACACTAACAAGTTGTCTCGCTAATGATTCATCTAAGTTGCGGTACAAAACTAGCAAGTGCGGTTTTCAGTATTTAATTATTTAATAATATTTTAAATATATAATTAAATCATATTATACCTAATTTATTTGTTATTTATAACAAGCATGTGTAGTATATATGTAGACATACATTTACTTATATATATATATATACTAGATGATGTCCCATAGTTATGCACGGGTTAAGTAATATTTGTTTATTTTATTTATTTATTTATGAATTGATTTGTATATGTAAATTTATTAATTACTTAATTAGATATATATTTGTAAAATTACAATCCCCACCGCGTAATAGTGCACCTACACGTCTTCATCGACGTTGCTTTTCGACCGGAAGACCGAGAGCTAACTATCGAGACTTTGGACTATCTGGACACATCCTTCGGGAAATGGTTCAGGCATGTTTGTTGCCAGNCTTTCCACCCCACATGGCTAAAAGTAGATAAACGAGATTTCAATCTGTGGACCGTTGGGAATGGGATTACTTCGTTGGTTTGTACAACTATTCTTTTTTCATTACTTTCTACTATTCTCGATACGTCATGGTACGGGGTTATTTGGACTACAAGATTAAACNAAAAATTGTGAATTAGTTAATTTTTTAGATCTTGAATTTGTTTATTTATAATATTATATTTTAGTTTATTTATAATATTATAGAATTATTAGAATTAATATTCGAATAGAATTTTTTATAATTATTCGAATTTCAAATCTATGAAGTAGACTTATATNAATATAATATTAAAAATAAATGTATAGTGATCACCAATATCTCTTGTACACGAAATATATTTTTTATTTCTGTTTACTTAAGTTTTGATGCATTACAATCTTATATATAAAATTTTTTGACTTGTGTTATTTACGTTTTGACTTATGTTTATTTATGTTTTAG